>CAUYRH010066856.1:0-17939 GCA_963574655.1 Perodicticus potto | reverse complement strand
ACTTGGTATATACCCAGAAGACCAAAAATCACATTATAACAAAGACATCTGTACCAGAATGTTCATTGCAGCCCAATTCATAATTGCTAAGTCATGGAAGAAACCCAAGTGCCCATTGACCCGCGAATGGATTAATAAATTGTGGTACATGTATACCATGGAATACTATGCAGCCTTAAAGAAAGATGGAGACTTTACCTCTTTCATGTTTACATGGATGGAGTTGGAACACAGTCTTCTTAGCAAAGTATCTCAAGAATGAAAGAAAAAGTATCCAATGTACTCAGCCCTACTATGAAGCTCATTTATAGCTTTCATATGAAGGCTATAACCCAATTATAGAATAAGAATATGGGAAAAGTGCAAGGGAGGGGTGGGGAGGGGGAGGATGGGTGGAGGGAGGGTAAATGGTGGGGCCACACCTATGGTGCATCTTAGACGGGTTCAGGTGAAACTTACTAAATGTAAAACACAAATGTCTTCATACAATAACTAAGAAAATGACATGATGGCTATGTCAAACAGTTTGATGAAAATGTTTCAGATTGTATATGAAACCAGCACATTGTAGCCTTTGATTGCACTCATGTACTAGCTATGATTCAACAATAAAAAAAATAAAAATAAAAATAAAGGTTTTTTAGGTGAGCAGGGGGCTTGGCCTAGGACTAAACATTTGCTACTATCTGGGTAAACTATTCTGAGTACCCTACTTGGTATCCCAGAAGTCATGATATTTTTAGACTAAATGATGGGAGCAGGTACTATTTTGGATCTGTGCTCATTCCTTGTTTCTATGAGTCAATGGTCTGTAGATGGTTCTTTCCTTGGCTCTTGGTATCCTTGTCATTACCCTCTGAAGATCTCTGCCATTCTCTCTGCACAGCTTTCTCTTCTCCTAGCTGCTTTGATATCCCAGGCTTCTCAGCTCTGGCCCTGGACTCCAGGGCTGTGCCAAGCTTTGCCTTTGTTCCTCCTCCCTTGTCGTAGACTGGAAAATTTTTCAAGGCAACAAATTGGAATGATTGTGAGGCTCACCTTATTAGTTTCTCATCTCTCAGAATTCACTAACCTTGTTGCCTGATATAGTGTTTGAAAACTGTTGTGGCATGTGTGTTTTTTGGTTTTTTTGGTTGTTTCTGGTGGGAGGATAAATTCAATCCCTATTACTCCATTTTAGTCAGAAGAAGAACTCTAGGTAAATTTCTCCCTGCTCCATGCCAACCTACCTCCCAACAGTTTGTAACTTTAGTAGAACAGAAAAAGTCTGAAAATGAGAGAACTGCTTTTAACAATGATACTATCATATTCACAGTCTCTGTTCATAGGGTTTTCTAAGTTGGCTGCACAGATAGAAGGAGGTCTGAACTAGATAATGAAATAAGCACAATTATGGGGCTTCTTCTTATCTTGTAGTTGAATAAGTTTAAAGATTATGCAACTCTCTGAAGTAAAAAGAGGATAGGCAGAATTCCATGTTTTGGGAGTTTTCACAGTCTTCACTGACAGCTTATAAGGAGTTTTCTTAGTTTGGCTGCATACTTTGTCCACTGGACATCCATATTTGCATGCTTAATAATACTCTCAGCATATAAAAAATGACTTCTCATTCTCTATGGTTTTACTTTAGAGTTCCCTTATTTCTTTCAGAGGAAGCTTTCTTCAATCTTGAAAGTTCAAGATGTATTTAACATTCACCTTATATTGTTGTTTCTTTCCTTAAAATAAATACTCAGTGAATTCCTCCATTACTATGTTTCTATAATTCCACACTGAGTTCCCTCCCTCTAATTTAACAAAGACTCCCTGCTAACCTCTCTGCTTCACAGCTCAGTGAGTAGGCAGCATCAATATATCAGATTTTTCTGCTTTTCAGTTTTATCATGCTATTACCTTTTCTTAGCATTCAGTTCCCACCCAAATATGACTCTGCCTTTTATTAATTCTCATGTCAACTTTTACTTCTCCGTTTTATTAATAAAGTTCCTTATTTATCAATTTAACAAATATTTAAAGTGCCTACTCCAAATGGTACTTGGAATACCATTTGTGCCCATCAGCCCCAGGCTGATTGGCAAAATTTATATTCATTATACTCATGGGCTTTGTAGTCTAATTGGGGAGCCCAAATAGTGACATGTGTTTAAAATGGGGAAAAATGAAGATGTGTAACAAGTCAGTACATGTTTAAATTCAAAGGCTGCTATAAAAAAATATAAAAAAGATAATCCAGAAATTATCTGGAGAGCTCTTTTTGGATCAGAGTGGATATAGAAACGTCATTAAGGATGTCAGTGAAAAGTATATTATCTTGAAGAAAAAATATTTGTTGTAGTGGAAAGAAATTTGAGGGGAAGAATCTCATTTATGGTAAATAATCTAAGCAGAACTATGAAAGTGGATGTGCTTAGTTTATATACTGAAGACATCCCAGAAATATAGATTGAAGCTACTTCATGGAAAGACTTGAGTATCCTGTTTCATTTTATAATAATAATGATGATTGTCATTGCAAGCATTGCCAGTTACTAAACTATTCTTCTATGCTGGGCTTTTCTATATATTACTTCAACTAAATCTTTGTAATATTGCTAGATATATAGTACTAGTCCCAGTTCAGAGTTGACAATAGAGGCTCTCAGAGAGTTTACAAGACATATATAATGAAAGTAGAGGCAAAATTCTAATATAGCCCTACTTGATTTCAAGGCCAAGGCATGAGCTTTTTTTGTTCTCATCTCACTGTCTTCCTTTGCACAGTCGTGGAAGACAGAATGAAAATGTCCAGAATATATTTCAGAAAACACAACTAGAGATTAAGAAAGAAGTTAGATTGAAAACGTATAGGCAAGAATTTGATACAAAATTCATGGGCCTGTGATAGGAGTAGTTCCTTAAGAGAGCAGGAAGGATACAAATGAATGCATTTCTGAAAGCTAAGCCTGGAGAAAGTCTTTATTTTGAAATTATGAGAAGGAAGAAATGCCTCTTTATACAAGCAAACACCACAATGACAGGTGCTATGTCTGGGGACTGAGAATCATGTACCAGCACAGGGCTTCCCTAGTAAGAAGCACCAGCCTTGCAATTACTTCTTTGCTTTCTATGTGTTCATAGTGTTCCATAGGGCTCCGATAGTGATGATGTAATCTCTTCCTTTTTGAAGTACTACAGGATAATTATCTGTCCTAAACAAGTGAGTGCTTGATTATATTCTGCTTTGCATTGTTCTCTAACATTTTTTTTCCCTCTCTGTGTGACTCTTGTTTCTCTGGTCTCCAGAGCAGGGACCACTCCTTCTGCTTTATACATTTGCTATGGTATTCGGCAATGCTGAGTACATAGTATGCTCCCAGGAAATGCTCCGATTTGTATGTAGTGTTCCACTCAGTAGAAAGGTCTGAATCAATGTCGCCCTTAGGAGTTTTCTCAGACAGGTCCTGAAAGTGGACAATATAAATCATATTTTTCATCATTTATAAGTTATGTGATTAAGACGAAAAATTAGAGTCAGTGCCAGTACTATTAGTTGATTTTGTTTAATTGAACCGTGTATCTATTCAATTAATTTGTGTCAACCTTCAGGGGAACAAAAGACTTCTCCACAAACTATTCTTTTATGGAGGAAGATGTTAAGCTTGACTTCAGACATTCAAATTTAGAAGTAATTTTTGGAAGAGTCCAATGATGATGCTGGCCAGCCTGCTGATGAAGCAGCACACTGAGGAACTTGGAGGAGGAAACCCTGAACTGGGACCAGAGAGATGAGAGAGGACTTCACGGAAGAGGTAGGGACAGTTTCTACAGGCCAGACAGGCCCAGAGAAACAGCAAATAGATTCAGAATGGCTGGAATTGAGTTAACACTAACATAAGAATTACTCTGTTACTGTTTTGAAAGTAGGCTTATAAAGTAGCTTCTATGTGTGTGTGTGTGGCGCCACAGGGTGGCTATAAAGTTCATGTGCAATTTAAAATAGTGTGCAATTTAAAGTTGCATGTGAACTTTATGGCCACCCTGTGTATACACACACGCACATATGTGTGTGCATGTGTGTTTTTCTTTCTTGCTCAAATAATTGAAAAACTGTATTCAACAAGTGCCAACAAGAAATTTTATTTAGAGTTCAAAAGGACCTTACCAATACCCTATTTTCATCTTTCACTTTACTAATGAGAACATCAAGGTCTGGTGTGGTCAAGGGACTTGCTAGTCATACCAAGTGGTTAAGGTTGGGACTGGGATCTTAACACAGCAGTGCTGACTTGATCTCCTGTGATTCCTACCACACTAGTCTGCCTTGGTAATGATGAGGTCATGCCCATTAGCATTGTTTGCCATTGCAACAACATGTCAAATGACTTCCCATTTCTATGACACTCTGAACTTCTCGACAGACCTCCACATCTGCTACCTAATTTGATTCTCACAATAGCCTGTGAGGTATTTATAAAGTGATTTCATTTGAAAAATGAAACAGGGATCAAATGACAAATTAGAGTAGCCCCCAAAGTGGAAAGAGACTATTTCCAATCAGACAGATGGAGACATGCTCATCCTTTTCCCATATTGACTTCTAGGTCAGAGATGAGTAAAGTGTAGGGGGCTGTGTGAATGAGTTCTTCAAAAGTGTTTTTTTTTTTTTAAGTCTCAATTTTTGATGAGACATATATTAAGGGTCATACATTTTTTTATTTGTGTTTCTCTGATCTGCACAAACTGTTTATTTGTTATTTGTTTATTCAGGTCTAATTCTCATTCAGAGCTGCTGATTAATGTAGACAGAAATTAATTTTAGTCCAATCCTGTATAATACTTGGTTTGCACTAACCATTTTAATCTTTCCCTAAAGTAATGCCTAAATATCTCTAGGAAATAAAATGTCTTATCTCCCAGTTTCCTGTGCCCCTCCAGTGAGAGAGTACCTAGGAGTATGGGGGAGAAATGAGACTTTCCCCAACTTGGGATAGAATGGAAGGTATGGGATCCTTTGATAATGCATCTTTAGAGAACCCTGGGCTCATATTTCTCATCTGCTGGATGCCGTTTGTCCTACTGGGTTCCACAATTAGCATGTATGACTGGTGTCAATAAGTGTCATTGCTTACTCTTGGCTTGGTTAAATCAGGTTATAGCTGTCCTGGTTTCAAATTTGGCTCATGCTGATGTTATCATAGGCTCCTTGAAGTCTAGTTATAATTTTCGTTTAGCTCCAACCCTGGGCTGGTTAAAAAGCCACACACGGTACATTGCAGTGTTGATTCCAACTCCTCACACCTTTCTTTAGCCATGCTTTTGGTCATGAGCTTTGCAGCCTTCTCACTAAACAGGTGGAGTCTGTTCTCTTGGCCACAACACCTCTGCTCTAGACCTAATCTGTCTTTGCAACTTGCTTTGGATCCTTGTTGTAAAGGCATGATGTGGTAGTGATGTGACAGTTCTGAGCCCAGATCCCCAGGAGGCCACGCAGGTTTCATCTTCTTCTGCTGTGCTGTGCCATCACTGAGAGACTGTTCCAAGGCTAGCCTGCCTGGACCACAGGAGACCTGCAGAGCAGAACTAAGGCAAAGGGCCCCCATAGGCTGCAGCCCAGCCCAGCCTGGGTCAGCAGAAGTCAGCTGACCTTAGAAATCTTAGTTCAGCCCAAGTCAGCAGCTTAATTGACCGCTGGATTCATGAGCAATTAGTACATCTTGTACTATGCCCTGGATGTTTTGTGTTTTTGTTGTACAGCAAAAGCTAACTGATACACTTCACTCCAAATACAGCAACTCTCTCTGGACATCTTGCCAGCCACCCTTTCCTACTGTCAATGTTTTTCAGGTCAAGACCATTAGGAACGAGCTTGGAGATGAGCACATTGGGATTTCTCATTGTAGTGAGGGAATCATGACGTGTCTCGGTAAAAAGGTGTTAGGAGGAACCTATTACGGGATTTGAGCTTCTGTTGGGTAATTTTGGGGATAAAATAAGGAAGCAGAGCTTACTCTAGACTAGAGATCATCAGAGAGTAGGGGGCAATTTCAGTCATCTTAGGCGAGACAGAATACAGTGACTGACAGACTATGATTGGGAAGGAAGTAGCATTCAGTCATCTGGATAGCAGGAGATGCTGGTGTTCCCTGTTGCACCATGACTCTGTTTTCATCTGTTTTATCATGGTCTCACAGAGGTCTCACCTGATGTGACATTCTGGGAGATCATTTTTGTCAAAATGGATAAAACTGGCCTCCCTCTGAGGATCCGTCCAGCTCACAATAACATTGAAGCCCAGTCAGTTCCTGGATGTTGTAGGCCACTTTTCCTCTTTCTTAATGCCTCTGCAAGCATCACAGAGGACACACAGGAATCTGCATTCTACTGATGCCTATGTGGAGCAGGGAGAGTCCAGGGAAACAGATTCAGGTCCTTTCTGCTTTCTCAACTCTGTTGTTTGCACTATCTTTTACCCTAATATAGGCACTCCATGGTTGATGTGTGGTGGTATTGGGGGTAATTACCCACAAGAAACTTAAATGGGCTCTGGTGAAGAAACTTTCCTCCACTAAGCTAACAGGCTTCTTCCATGCTAACACCCCTCTCTTGGTGCAGGTCAGAGACAGAAAACTTAGGGCATTCTTCTCCCAACTCCTAACCTACTTCTCTCCTGCTCCTCTTCAACTCTTGGGCTGCAAAGAGAGTTTATTTTATTTTCAGTTTATAGAGGAAGAAGAGTATAGTGTATATGACCTTCTCAGAATTTTTAGCTATGTTGGGGAACCAGCCCCAAACTTCACAGTGGTTCTTTCCCAGTGCTTATCAGAGATGAGAGAATGAAGGAAAATAAAAATACAGACACAGGTTTAAAGTTTTAAGAACAGCATGGGTCAAGGTATCTTTACTCCTTATTGTGAGGCTTCAGTGAACACTAAGACTCTGGGCTTGCTGCATATTTATTTCATACATCTAGAAGGGGCAAGCTAAAACCTTTATGTCATAATTCTTGCTGAGCTTACATTCCCCAACTAAACTGTTTAAAAACTAATTGCATTAATTAGACTGATTTACCTTTTACTATTATTGCTCTTAAGTTATTTATGAAATTAATACAAACAGAACATGGGGAAATGAACACAGTCCAGGAGCAGGACATCAGAGAAGGCCCAATTAGGCCATGCACACAAATCCCAGGAGAGACAATTAACATCAAGAAGTCTTGTGCTCAGACAGAGCGACTGACCACACCAAGGTGACAGAAGAAAGGAGATATTTTTTCTCCTTACCTACTCTGGAGCAACTTTTGCTGTCTTTACCGAGGGTTAAACATTCTGCATTCCCTAACTCCCCCAAAGCACTCATTCTCCTTGAGAGGGCAGCCCTGCCAGCAAAACTTGCCTACTCAGTGACCTGCTCAGTGACCTCCCAATGGAGTCTCCCTGGGGGAGGGGTGAAGTTTCAGCAAGATAGCCTGAGTCCTAAAGGGGCTAGGCCTTGGGCAGAGCATTTTGCAGCAGGCTTTGTATTTTTCTGATCCACTTCTCTCCTGTCTCTGTCCCCTTTTGCCCATCATCTGCAATCATTTTCTTAATTTAATTCCTAACTATTTATAATTTATAATTGACTATTGGTTTTAAGTTTATGGAATCATTTTTGCTAGCAATGTAAGCACATCATTCCCTTAAGTGCCCATATGTATATCTGTATAGCTCTGCTACACACTAACTGGATACTGGGCAGAAAAAGAAATCATTTTTCTGAATTTTATACCCATGACAAATGTCAGTGATTTTTCTTCTCCTCATGGTGGTCATTTCTAGTCATTCTTCCTATTAGCTATTTGCTTGAAGTGTGCTGGGGAGAAGGTGAAGATGGGAGATTTGCTCTAGGTTTGTGCATGTGTTAGACAGCAGTGAACCGAAAGTGTCTGTTTCTTTAAGTTACTTCACCAAACTCTCTAAAATCTACCACATCTCTATGAGGAGAATTAATTTCCTCCTGAGAATCCCTTTCTTTCTGATCTACAGAAAATATTTATTCTATCATTGTATCTTTGACAATACACATATTTAAATCAAATAAATTAAGGATGGGGGCAGTGTGCAGTATTCATTAACACTGTGAAATGCAAGCTGGGTAGTTAAACTGCTTGGGCCCCATTTGTGACTCCACCAGAAGTGGGCATGGGATATTTACTAATCAATTTGTGCCTCAGTTTCCATATAAAATGGCAGAGTGATATCAAAATCTATTTTCTATATTTATTGTGACCCTCAGGAGCCCTTAGAACAAGGTCTGATCTCTAGTTAGGAAGAGCTGCTTAGATCAGTGCTTGTCTTATCATTATATAATGTAAGTATTTAGTATGGTTGTTTTCAATATTCTTTTTGTAAACTAAGATGCTAGTTTTATTAGGTCCAGAAAATATTTCCCGCTCCTGTCCCGAACTATGTCACAAACATTTCTTGCCCATGAACCCTCTTTAGGGGGTAGAGAATGAAGGACGAGTGGGTCTTTATTTGTAGTTTCTAGAGCTTTGTTTTCTGTGGTGCTGTTAGCTCCTATCACTCATTTATATGTAATTGATGCTCAGTAATTGAATAAGCATCAAAGAAATAAACAAATAGTTTTTTCATAGTCATTTACTTCTCTTCATTCAAGACTTTTGAGCTACTTAGCTTGAAAATATTGCATGGAGCTGCCATTTCAACACTTAGAATACCACTGGAGACTAATTTACAAACTCTTAAAAGGGAATGGCAGGAAGGTGGATGGTAGCAAGTTTGTTATACAAACCCTGTCCTTTGCAGAGCATATGGGAAATGTCAAATGGATTTGATTTCACTTAAACTGCAAAGACTATTTGTCCATCCTGTCTATTTCTTCCTCCTCTCTCCATGCCAGAAAATATCAAGTATTTCTTTCTGTTTAGACATGGCAGAAAGACCATTGACGTGAGACCACACTGGTCATTGTTTCTGTATCTGAGTGAGACTTGATCTAAATCCTCATCATATTATGAAAAGCCAATATTGGGAAGTATCAGGATGAGAGGAATATGCAAAGAGGTCAAGAACAATCATGGGGAAATAGGAAAGAGGTATCTTTGTGGCCCTAGACAAGTCTTTCTGCATCTGCTCAGAAGACATCGGCTCCTCTCTTTCAGTGGCTGCTCTGTGTTTGATGCCACAGAATGGAGCACATTTGGGGGGAATTCCCTGTTATTCCTGTCTTGGGATAAGATGGAAAGGATAATAGAGATAAAAAGAAGTGAGAGGGATTCCTAGTTTGATTTAGAAGGAAATCTCTTAACTACACTGTAGTAGCACTCAGAGCTTAAGTGTGCATCTCCCTGGCTGAAGGTGGATGAAAGTGAAGAACACTGACTTACCTCTCCCAGGTCCCAGGATCCCTCCATGCGCCAAGGCTTTTTAAATGGAGGTAAAGCCAAGCCAAGGTTCCAACACCACAGGGTTGGTGGGAACATCTGTGCAGTGGCTGAGATGCTTTAAGGAGCTCTCAGCCTGGGAGTCCCTTGGGAAGAGGGAAAGTGAACAGCAGTCTCATGCTTCCTGGGTGCTGAATCACAGTGCCACGTGTGGAAATACAAAATGTCTTAAGCAATCTACGATGGTGGTCTCTGTGATCATGTGCTAACACTCACTGACTGAGCTTCTGTTTGTACTATGTTTTGCTGTATTTAATATGCACATTTTTGCCCAAAGTTTTCAGCAAAAAATAAGGATGAGCATTGTACATGGTCAGAGTAATTCCTTTATTTATGCTTGTGCAATAAAAGTATAACTCTGGAAGGCAATAATGATATTCATTTGCAGCATAACACCTGGGAAAACAAGTCCCTGAGTATAAACAAATAAACATTTGAGTTAAAAAATTAAAATGAAAATCTTTTTTCTCTGAAAGGTTGGACTTAAAATGTGGGTGCACATTGTATATAGGAGTCCATTTCTGCATGGCCAAATACGATAGTTAGTTTACCTCATTCTAAAAATTTATAAAGACATAAACACATGTGTATTGGTGGTATTTTCTCAGAAAAAAAGTGTTAGCACTTGGAATTTTTGAAAATCATTTACTATTAGGGTTGGAAAGGCCTTTGGTTTTGTTCATTCTGTTCAATGTCATCTAGCATTGGGTCTTACTGGGAACCTACTACTGTACATCAAAACTTCCCAAAACTCAGTGACTTAAAACAGTAAGTCTTTGTTATTATGCAAGAGTCTATGGGTCTGTTCGTTCTCTGGATCTAGGTAAGCTTCTACTGGTCTCAGCAGGGCCTGTCATCTGCCTTTGGTCAGCTGGTGCTGGTGGATTAGCAGTGGGCTGGCTGTCAGCTCTAGGCTGGCCTCACTCATGTCTTATGGTCCAATGATTAGCTGGTGTGATGGGGGTAATTAACACTTGTCCTCTAGCAAGCTAGTCTAGACTTTTTGTCATGGCAACTGCTCAGGGTAGTAAGAGAACAAGGCCTGTTAAAGACTAGGGTCGGACCTGGCACAGTATCATCCAGCATATTCTATTGGCCAAAGGAAGTCACAAAACCAGTGCAGATTCAAGAGTATGGGAGGAAGAAGACTTTGTTATGTGATGGGAAGGGATGAGCAGTCATATGGCAAGTGGCATAAAAGTAAAAAGGGGATTAATTGGGCCATTTTTGCAATTGGAGGGAGATGGTACTAAATACATTTTGTCAAATGATTTAATAAATTAATGATCTAAATGATGATACCCAATACTTCTTCTTTTTTTTTTTTATTTTATATTGAGACAGAGTCTCACACTATTGCCCAGGCTAGAGTGTAATGGTATCACAACTCACAGCAACCCCAAAAGTCTGAGTTCAAAGGATCCACCAGCCTCAGCCTCCCAAATAGCTGGGACAACAGCTGTCCATCATAACACCTGGATAATTTATCTATTTTTAGTAGAGATGGGATCTTGCTGTTACTCAGGCTGGTCTTGAACTCCTGAGCTTAAGTGATCCTCCCACCTCAGCCTCCCAAAGTGTTGGGATTACAGACATGAGTCACCGCACCTGAGTCCTTTATGACATCTTAAACAAGTGGCTGCCTACCCTTGGCTTGAGCACCATGGACAACAGGAAACTCTACCTTCAACTGTAGCCCTCTTTCTCTGAAGCCAAGAGACTAAATTAAAATTGAAGCAACTTTACCTCTTGGGAATTCTGTTTTCCTGTAAAATATTACAAATATCTTTAAAATTCATAGTAGATTTAACAATATGCTTTTATTTCTGAGATGCTGTGCAAAGTTTCTGAAATAGAGATCACCTCATCTTTCTTCTCCTCCTCTTTGTTAGTATAAAGGAATCATGTATTTTTAAGAATAAGGCATTATGAAAACATCTATTGAGATTTTGTCAAGGACTCGGAGGTTAGTGATTGATAAGATACAGATGGTTTATTTTCTATATCACTTTTATGATGGTATCTGCTATTGAACATTTTTGCTGCATAGAAAGAGACACTTTTAAAGGGGTCATCTGGCATTTGCAGAGGGCTTTGCAGATGTTCTGAGTTTTCCCTATGGCAATTCTGTGAGATCAGGGAGGTTTTCATTCTTCTCAATTTATAAATAGAGGTTTGGATATAGGAAGTATGCCTTAGTTCACAGATATGTCAAAGGTTGAACTTACATAAAACCTTGTGGCCCATGGTGCCATCAGTTTGCTGACCTGTATTTATATTGGTAGGTGAAGGCAAATTGAGTCCATGAGCTTGGATCCTATCCTGAAGCTCTCACTCAGGGGAGAGTCAGAACCTTGCACTATGTAGCAAAAAGAGATTTCAAAAGTCTCTAGTCTAGGGTCAAGTTGTGACCTGGTTGTGAAATCAGTTTAATGGATTGCAGATAAGCATTTTTAAGAATAAAATTGAATAGAATAAAAAAGAGAATAGAATTGAAAATAGATCGCACTTATAGTAAATGTTAAAAAGGTTTATATTTTCTCCCTATAAATATGCATTTTTACATATTCATGTATATGCAAAGGTATATGTATAAATAGATTTATAATCTAAAGTATTATTTCTTACTGTGTATCATATTAAAAAAATTGGAAGTCATTGGTCTAGTGTAGCCTCTCTTATTTGAGAACTCAAAAAATGGGAATTCAGGGCCATGAAGTGACTTGAGTCAACTTGCCAAGAAGATTGAGAGTTGAAGGTAAGTTTAGAATTTATATTTCCTAATTCTCACGGGAGGCACCATGGAATGGTGGAAAAAAAGACTTTAGGATTGAACGGAAGTTGATTCAGTCTTTGCCCCATTATCTACTTGTTGTGTAATGGTAAATGAGCTGCTTATCTTCATTTAATAGGTGAGGAAATTGAGTCTTGAACAAGTTAATAATTATATTTTAGCCTTGAGAGTAGGGGTTAGATAGAATAGGTAAAAACTGACTCATTTGGTAAATAATTTTTCAGGCCAGTCCTTTTCGGGAGAGGGAAGATATTTTCTTCTCTCTCATTCTCCAAAACCATCATTATTTCACTTTTAAATATAATTCTTATTGGGGTGTATGTGTATAAATGCACATATGTATATCATGTATATGTGTGCATATATGTAAAATGATTAAACTTTAACATAATAACTGATATACAAACACCCTAGTAACTCTAAATTTAATCGTATGCAGTATGTATGTGCTAGACAAAAATGAAATATGAAAGTATCCATGGAAAGGAACTTTGCAAAAGCAAGTAGAACTTGATAATTGCATCATAGGAATGGTCTAAAAAATAAATTTAATGAATCTGAAGAAAGACAAGTCACTGTAAGGTAAAGACATCCAGAGGGTTATGTCTGAAGAACTAGAAAAATTTAGAGAACTATGGCATCCCAAGAAGGAGGAAGGCCCAAATGCCAGTTCAGAGGCAGCAGGTCTAATGAGATGGGACATATTTACTTTGGGTGATATGGAAGGTGCAGGAAAAGCAGAATGGGGTGAGGGGGCCTGGACTACCAGCCCAGGCTTTAGATTTCATTCTGCAGTAAATGGGTATCAAGAGAGGTGTCATTTGAGTTAGTGGCATAAGAGTAAAGTATTTAAAAAGAATGAATTCTCAGTTTAGTAGAAGCACATAGTTTCTTGGAAGGGATATGACTTGTAAAATTTAAATCAGGGAATATTAATTGACTTGCAGTCACATATAACCATGTATAACTAAAAATAAATAAATAAATAAATAAACAAATAAATAGTAGCAGTAGGTTCAATATTCAAGTTTGAGGCCAGGCCAGCAAACAGCACATCTCATGGATTCTGTGCAAAACAGATCTGGAAAAATTTCTCCAAAAGTATTAGACTAGAGATGAATAAGAGATGCTGATCTCTGGAAACAGTCAAGGAAGGGGAATTAATGCATTCTTGAATGGAAAAATAATTGGTACTTGAAAGAAGTTGCAAAACAAATACTTGGGGGAGGGGTTGTAGAAATTGTACCTGCAGAAAAAGTGATGTCTCTTAGGAGCCTGGGAGCCTAGTTGGGGCTCTCTGTGGATATTACAGTCAGCAGCCTGAGAGGACAGTGTGGGAAACAGATGGTGAGGGTTCTTATACTTAATCTAAGAATAAAGACATTGCAGCCTATAAACTCAACACAAAACAAGCAGTTACTATAGTTTTCTCATTCCTAAGCCTGGAGGCTTTTTAATTGTCCTTGTATTCCAGAATCATTCTTCCTCTTTTTATGTCTCCCCAAGTTTCATCTCTTCTGCTTAAGACAAGACTGGTAGAAAAACTAAAAGATATAGGACATCAATAACTTTGCATCTCATATTATTTCATTGTTGTTGCTGTTATTGTTATCAGTAGTGTTTTATTATTATTATTACTACTATTTTTGTCTTCTTTCTGGAAATATCATCGTCAGAGGTGACTGATCCTAAATAAAGGAAAACAATGGTAAAAATGCTATTGGGCTGTCTGTATAGGAAACACATCCTGTTGATCCTATTTGGATTTAATTAACCAGTCTTTAGAATCTATTGTTTCACACTTCTTGGTTGTATATATGAAGGCTTTGTGATATAACAGCTGATAATTTAGATACCAATAATAATTCTTTTTATTACTTGTCTTCTTTCGTTACTTCTTGATACATAATCACCTTCAACTTTTCTTGAAATAGCATGTTTTTCAGACTCTTTCCTCATGTTAAATTAAGCTTAGCCTAAAGCTGTCTCCTTATATATTTTAAGTTTAGCCTAAAGGTTTCTGGGTATATGGTGAATTGTAACCTAATTGAATGTGTAAATAACATAATCTGCTTTTGTACTGGTCACCACATTTCAGCCAATCACATGCAGTTAACTGTTCAAATTGTGTTGAAATAAGGCAAATGCCAAGGTGTTGTCAATCCAGCTGTTTTTGTACCTTGCTTCTGATTTCTGTGGATAACTTTCCTTTTTCTGTTTATTGATCCTTTCTGGCCACACAGCAGCATGGAGTCACTCTGAACCTCTTCTGTTTTGGGGGCTGCCCAACTCATGAATCAGTCTTTGCTCAGTTAAACCTGTTAAATTTAATTCATCTAAAGGTTTTCATCTAACACTCATTTGACTTTTATTGTTTGTTTTTTTAATTTCAAAATATTAAGGAGGTACAAGTGTTTTTGTTACATAAATGAATCATACCACATATGATGCTGAAGTCATGTCTTTTAGGATGCCTGTCACCAGAGTAGTGTATGTTGTATGCAAAAGTAAGATTTTATCCTTCACCCTCTTAACCCCTGCTTACTTCCTAAGGTCCTTTACATCATTGCCTAACCACATATACCCATCATCTACTTCCCACTCATTAGTGAGAACATGTGGTATTTTTCTTTTTCTTATATTGGGACAATTGGAAGTGAATGCAATGTTCCACCTACGGTTGACTTCAGAGAGTCAGAGAGGAAGGATTCTGTGATTTGCCCAGGACATAGAATTTCTACTGGTTGAGTTAATATGTCGGATGTGTGATACCTAAATCACAATACAAATTATATCAGACCCAAGATACATGCCTTTACAATTTTGCTTGGGTTTACCTGGCCCCTCCATTACCCGCCCTCTAGAGTCTGGATGTAGTAGACACCTCTCATGACCTCTCTCTGTCCTTCCATCCTCTCAGTTAGGCAGGTCTCCAGTGCTGTCTCCATGGTTTCCACTATGGCAGAAGTTTCAGTCCTCCAGAACTAAGACTCAGCATGTTTAGACCAGCAGAAACTCTGTTTCAGCTCACTGCTTCAGGACTCATCAGGCATGAGATCTGGCTTCCCCTGTGGCTGCTCAAAGGGCCATGAGACAAAAATAGGAAATTAACGTCCTACAGTACAAAATTTTCCCGGTAACACACAAGAAATAGAGGGAACCAGTGGGTTTATTTTCTTTCTCCTTCTAATAAGTTGTTCTAATGCATAGTCAGTTCAGAATGCATTGAGATATTCTGTGTGAATTGACAATCAGCTAAATCTTCTTGTGACAATGTGGGCAACACAATAATTTGCCTTTAGTTTTCTGTCCTCCTTCCCTATCTCATGTCTTCATTTTCTTCAGTCTTGCTGCTGTAGCATTTCCATGAAAGCAAAAGCATCTAAGTCTTGTCTTGGCCTCCATCTCCTAGAGAACTCAGGCTAAGATGCATATCAAATCTGTTATTATTTGTGCTCCAAACACTTATCTAAGTGCTTTCCATGTAGCTCAGAAAAATGTGCTGAAACATAATGGCATTTACTCAGAAAGCCACATACAGTCTAGTAGAGGGCACACATTATTTTTTACATATAAACTTTTGTTAAATCACAGCTTTTCTAACTGATTAGTACAGTTGTGTATAATAGAGACTAATGAAAACATGGCATTAAGATTAAAATAACACTTAATCATAGTATTTTTTCATGTCATTTAACATATTTAAAAGCACTGGGGTCATCTATAAAGTTCCATTTAATGAGTGTCTTAAAATTAATTAAGCATCCTCCCAAATTTTGCTGTGGTAGTGTTTTCTTCTTCTCTTTCACCCTCTCTCCAGTCCTTCTTTCTTCCCTCCTGTATTTTCTTCCTCACTCTTCCCTCTCTCTCTTACACACCTTTCCCTATTCCCTCTGTCTCCATATCCATCTCTTCTTTCTCCTTCTCTTTGCCTGCATATATCTAATGCTGAGAGGGGTACTTCAGCATTTAAATCTTGGCCTGCATTTGTATATCTTTAGGAAAGATTCCTAGAAATGGGAAATGTGCTATAGGATTAGAGTAGTGTGCCTCAGGGATGCTGGTATGGATTATGAAATTTCTCTGTAAGTTAACAAATCTATCTTAACCAAAATAAAACATCATAACTTCCTCATTTTTGACTATTTTAGTGGGTGAATATGGGATATTTCTGTTTTCACTATTTGATTGGCATGGTTGCACATATTTCTTATAGCAGGTGAGTACATAATCATTTTTCCTTTGTGACCAGTGGAGTTTTTCCATTTCTCTTATTAACTTGTGGGGAAACTTTACACTTTAGGAATATTGTGTGTTTTCCTATGCATTTTTCATAAATATTTGTCTTAGACTTGTATTTGTTTTATAATGCATGATTTTACTTAACAAACATGTCCAACTTTTTCTGAGCCCACTTCTGAATACTTTCTATCAGTTTGACTTTCAATTTTATCTCCTCTATAAATTAGACAAAAGATACCTTTTTTAAAGACTTTTTTTTAAGTGCAAAGCAAAAACTGTTGAACCCAAGAAGGCAAAAGTCTAAATTTTCATGATTCAGGGACCTACCTATTGTCTGCTATTAGTCTGCCAATCCACTTAACTTAGTGATTTATCATTCAGAAATACCTCTCTCTTTTTCCCATGGAAACATTCTGAGAGACTACATATCTCGTGATCTCAGTGAGGTGGTGACAGTTTCTATATATAGCATTCCTTCCAACCTTTTCCAATGTCTCTATCATAGCCAAACAAAAGGAAATGAGCAGGGCTTTGACAGGCTGTGTTTCTGGGAAAGGACCATGATTACTGGAAAACATCATAGGCTCCCTCTGTTCTCATATTTTTCTTATCCATGAATGATTCCTACCTTATTTCTGGAATGGGTTATTGAAGTGATATATTTTTGGATAATATATTTTTCATTTTATGAGTGGGGACAAGATTCATCTATATAATCATGCAACATGGAAGAAAAGCCAGAGTTCACAGTCAACTAAGTGTGGATGAAAAATATAATTCTATGCCCTCCGCTAACTGAATGGACTCTCTTGCCCAATGGAATCCCAGAAACTCCTTAAAACTGAGTTCTCAGGAGCAACATGGGAGATTGGACCAATGTTTAGTGCAACTCTCCCAAATCTTAAGGTGAGAGAGAGGGTGGCTGGATCCTCCCCTGTGTGGAATGTTGGTGTGGACAGGCAGTTGGCAGGGAGGGTAAAGCGAGATGCTGGATTGCTGAACTTAAAATGTAACCTGGAGCTGCAGAATCTTCTGGAGAAATTTTCATGCCACTGTTGAAGTGGCACCAGTGGTGGCTGCCATTCGATCCTATAATTCCTCTACTAGATATATATCCAGAAGACCAAAAATCACATTATAACATAGATACCTGTATCAGAATGTTTATTGCAGCCCAATTCATAATTGCTAAGTCATGGAAGAAGCCTAAGTGCCTATCAGACCATGAATGGATTAATAAATTGTGGTATATGTACACCATGGAATATTATGCAGCCTTAAAGAAAGATGGAGACTTTACCTCTTTCATGCTTACATGGATGGAGATAGAAAATATTCTTCTTAGCGAAGTATCCCAAGAATGGAAGAAAAAGTATCCAGTGTACTCAGCTCTACTATGAAACTAATTTATAGCTTTCATGTGAAAGCTGTAACCCAATTACAGCACAATAACGGGGGAAAGGGGCAAGGGAGGCCAGG
>CAUYRH010066855.1:0-14941 GCA_963574655.1 Perodicticus potto | reverse complement strand
GCACAGAAACAGCTTTGGAAATACAGTAGCCTGGGAACTTCGTACAGGTAATGTTTTCACCATTGTTTGCCCATTGCTAGAGGGGTTGGGGTAAGTTTCTCATCATTGTGTTTAGCCATTGCTACCATTGCTAGGGAGTTGGAGGACTCAGAGAACTTCCCTGTTCTATTCTGAAACCTGCCTTTGAAATTAACCAGGGGGAACATGCAGGGGACTAAAGCTAAAACAGGCTGAGAAAAACCTGAGTTCTTTAGGGGGACTGCTGTTTATTATAGAACATGGCAAAAGGCTTCAAAACAGCTATGTACCAAACACCCCCCAAGTTGCCAGCCCCTTGGCCAGCTGTGTGCTTCACCCCTCTGCACCCCCCATAGATGTGAGCCTGGCAGATGTATCATGAGCATTTTAAGGACTGATGCAGCCTTTAAGATCAGAAGAGACATACTAAAAGCCTACCTTATGAAAAGGAGGCTGCTGTGGAATCTTTCCCATGCTAGCAATTGCCCACAGGTGAGGTGAACTAGGTGAGGCCTTGAGGTGATATCCGGATGGGACACCTGAACTCCCACACCAATCTTTGAGGTTCCTCCACTCCGTATCTTAGCAGAGATATCAGAGAAAATTACCATCCCATCAATTAGAACAATAATCAAACAGAAAGCACAAAGCCTCCAAGGGAGCCACCTCGCAGAAGAATGCAGTGTCCAGACACACACCTGTAAGGTTTAGTTTGTAAGCGGTAACATCATTTCTATCCTTAAGAGTGGTCTGCACACCAGCAGCATCAGGCTCACCTGGGAGCTTGTTAGAAATGCAAAATCCACCCCAGACCCAGTGAATCACATGTGTATTTTATCAAGATCCTAGGTGATCCCATGCACATGGAAGACTGAGAAGCACTCCCTTGGACAGCATCACTTCCGCTTCTCCCTTCTGGCATCACCAGGGAACAAACACCGCCTGTGGAATTAGCCCCAGATTCAGGTTTAGCTCCATTACTTACTGGTATTGATCAAAAAATGTGACTTCTCCGAGTCTTAGTTTCTTCATTGTAAAATCACAACCCAGGGTGTTTGTGAGAATTCAGTCCACAAAAGGATAGCTAGGCCCTGGCATAGTGAGGGGCTTAGCGAAGCTTTGTTCTCCCTACCAGAGAGTCTTATTAAAGGACCTTTGAATAAAATACCCTGCCTCATGTCCCCAACAGGCTAGCTTTTATAGAAACCAGTGTTTGCAAGGGTTACCGGAGGGTTACATAGAATCTCACTTTGCTTGATTGATCTAACCTCTCTTAAACTCAGCCAGGCCTTCACCGCAATCTTTTTGTAAATCATGTCTACTTCATAATTAAAGGCAAGATACTGGCTTATTTCCTGGTCTGTTGAGCCCGTATCAGAGGCAACCTGGAATCAGAGGACTTTTCACATTTCTTTATTTAAAAGTACACTTTGGCATAACTGCCTGGGCTGTGGGCTTAAACAATCTTGGGTCCAGACCCTGGCTTGCCATTTACTCATTTGTGACCTGGAGGAATTGTCTAATCTCTTCAAATCTTCATTTCCTTATGGAGCTTCTAAACCCTATCTCATAGGGTCTATGCCAAGATGAAGTGAAAAGTTTATATTCAACTGAAAAGACAGACTCTTGCACATAATAGGTGCTCCATTCATATTTATTTCTTCCCATGTTGTATCCACAAATAAATTCTAATAATTTGGGGAGGTTAATGAAACTAATATTTATTTTAGAATATCACTAGAAAAGGAAAGTTCATGTGTGAAGGACACACACATTATTTTTGATACTCTTCCTGGCCGCTTCAGAATCAGAGGTAATCCAGTGATTTTCAACCCGTGTGCTGTGTGAGAATCCTAGGTATGCCTCGAGAATTTTTAAAGATCATTAATTAAATTATTTTCAAGACATGTTCAAAACATAGTAAGTGTATTCTTTTTTCACTTTTTAAAAAAAATTAACATGATTTAAGCATGCAACAGAAGTTTAACTATAATTTCAAGTGTGCTGTGAGATAAAAAAAGGTTGAAAGACACGGTTAGACACTCCAGTCAAAGTGGGACAATGATTTAGTGGTCTTATACTCATTTTCATAAATGAACTTTGAAATATTACCTATTTTTACACGAAGGAATTCATTCAAACTTCGCCCTTGTTTGATCTTTATAACTTTAAGGTTTCTCGGTGTGTAATTTTCTTTTGTTAAGTCTTGTGATGACCTTTGGCCAAAAGCAATAAAATTCTGACCTAGTAAAATCCCTATTCTTTTTTCCCCCACATATCACTTATAGTTCATATTTACTCACCAACTTTGAGTTTCCAAAATACAGCACTTCAGTGAGAAAGAATCAAACATTAATGTGTCTTACTGGTAGATAAATAAGGTAGAGAAAGCATGAGAAGGGAGGAAAAATGGTGAGTGAATAATACTAAGCAGTCTAAGAGGAAAATATTCAGAAGTGTGATTAAAGATAAAAGATGACTTCTTTTGAGCTTTGCAAGGAATAGAAAAATCAGTGAGTCTAAGAAACTTGGCTGAACTATCTATTCTAGTAGATTGGAAACTGGGAAGATGAAAGCTCTTCCACCCAAAGCAGTAAAACAGTGGAGAGAATCATACTATTATGAACGGAAGAGCCCACGAGAGAGCTTCAAGTCTGCCTTCTTTATCTTGAGACATGCTCATACTTGGACAGTTTCAGACGGATGAGAACCCATTTTTGCTTTTAACCAATCTTGGCAGGGTATATTCCATGGTCTCTTGAGTCCAATCAGCATTTCAGTTTTTAACAATTTCCAGCCACAAAAGCTCATCCTGAAATATAACCTAAGTTCCATGTTTCTTACTCAGCACTTAATTTTACAGTGTGCTGCTATGGGCTAGAGTTTAAAGATGCCATCGTAGAGCATTCCCACATCCAGTGCAGCAGTGGAATTGTCTGTCTCTTGAGATGTTGTGTGTGTGTGTGTGTGTGTGTGAGAGAGAGAGAGAGAGAGAGAGAAAGTGAACACACAATTTCTTTCTTTTAAAGCCACTTTGAAAGCTTTATCAGGTGCATCTCAAATATCTTCTAACAATTTGTCACCAAAGCAACATCAATGATTTTATAGACTCTTTCCTAGGGTTTGTACTTCCCTTCTATTCCCAGAACAAATGTGTTTCTTAGGTTTTCTGCTAGTCTCTGTAAGCCTCAAGTGAATTCTTTTAATTTTGGCGTATCATATGTGAAAAAGCAATATTCCTAACTTAATACATTTTAATTATATCTATTCTCCATCTCAGTTTTATCAAACTGATGAGGACAGGCTCCAAGAATGTACAGGAATCTCTCTATTCCTTTGTCTGTTCCTGGTGTCCTATAGAATCAAATACCCCACTCTCTGTTGACCTTATTTCTATGTTTTTGTAGGCTTTTCCAGTTCGTCCTTCTCTACCTAGCCACAGAATGGGAGTCCTCCAGGACACAGCCCAGGCCTCTGCCTTTTCTCTGTAGATGACCTCATCCACTCCCTTGGTTTTCATTTCTACCTAAATGGCTGCAAAGGCTAAATCTATGTATCTTCATTCAGATGTTTTTCTTGAGCTTGAGAGTCTTATATTTCTACACTGAATAGGAGTATTTATTTATCTCCCAGGCACTGAAAAACTGAAATTTAACATGCCCTAAGCTAGACTCCCTGTTTTTCCCTTTGCCTTCCAGATTTCTTTCTTCAATGTTTTCTACCTCAGTACATGACACCACCTATTATTCACAATAGCCAAAAGGTGGTAGCAGCCCCAATGCTCACTGTCAGAAGAATGGATAAATAAAATGTGGCAAGGGTACACACATACACACACACAGAAGATGACAAAAATGTATGCACATTTTAAGAAAGGAAAAAGCTGTATTAAAATTGTAATACTCAATATATGCCAATAATAAAGGATGAATACAAGTCATGTTTGAGCACCTCTTATAATTGTAGAAGTCAAATGTGACTTGAGTCTTATAATTCTAATATAGTTTTTCCTGTCTTAAAATGTGTACCCTTTTGGGCGGCGCCTGTGGCTCAAAGGAGTAGAGCGCCAGCCCCATATACTGAAGGTGGTGGGTTCAAACCCAGCCCCGCCAAAACTGCAAAAAGAAAAAAAAAATGTGTACCCTTTTTTTGGCAGCCTCTGTGCAGGCACACACACACATCCATATGTACATTTACAATAGAATATTATTCAGCCTTAAAGAGGAAAGAACTTCTGGTACACGCTATCACATGGATAAACCTTGATGACATTATGTTAAATGAAATAAGCCAGCCACGAAAGGACAAATACTATATGATCACACTCACATGGAGCTCCTAGAGTAATCAAATACATAGAATCTGAAAATAGGATGGTGGTTTTTAGGAGTTGGGAAGAGGGGAGAAAGGGGAGTTAGGGTTTAGTGTTCAGTCTGGGAAGATGAAATAAAGATCTAGAGACAGATGGGGTGATCATTGCACAACAAGATGAATGTACATCATGCATCTGAACATAAAAATGGCTCAAGTGATGTTATGTCACGTGTATTTTCATGCAATCAAAAACAAGATAAGTAAAAGTAAGGGGAGGTGGCGCCTGCGGCTCAAAGAAGAGCGCTGCTCCATATACTGGAGGTGGCGGGTTCAAACCCAGCCCCAGCCAAAAACTGCAAAGGAAAACGTAGGGGAACATGTTACTAGACACCACAGAAAAAAATTAGCCACATCCAGAATGTGGGACATGTTACAGGGCAAATGATGGAGTTTCTCTGAAAAAATTTTTTAAAAAATGAAAAAGGAGAGAGGGAAGAGAATTTTTATGGAATAGGGGAGACCTAAGAGACAGAAAATAGATAAACAAACAAAAAATAAATAAATGACAGTACCTCGTACCAAGGGTCTCAATCCAGGAACCTATAAGCCATATTTGAATTTTCTTGCCCCGCATAGCCATATAGGTTTGCATATATGGTCAGCTTATAGGAAGGTCCCTGGTTCCTGACTTAGAAGCGAGAATGGTCCAAAGCAAGTTGGATAAGTGAGACACTTTTTATATTTTAGAGTTGCATGGAAGGCTTTACAAAAAACAGAGGGCCCGCGAAAGGCCTTGAATGCTGGGTAATGCAGAACCTGCTAAGAAGCAGTTCCTGGAGATGAGATTCGAGATGCACATTGCCTGGATGCAATGGGGACAGGCTGGATGCGTGAGTGGGGTGATAAGGGGAGCTTGGGGCCAAGTCTCCGCCAGACCCGTCTGCCTGTGCTTGCTGTCTGTTGCAGTGGGACTGCTGGGGGCTGGCCACACTCCTCTCTGTTCGAAGGCTCATTTTGTTTTGCAGGTGAGTCAGTGGGTGTACATGTTTTGTGATGTCAGGAAGTCAGGAAAAAAACTGATCAGATTTAATTACTGGAGGCTCCTGGAAAGTAGGAGTCAGGTTATGCACAGGAGAGGCAGAACTGAGTAAGTTGATGACGATGAAAGGATGGGTCTTACAGAGAAACAAGCCACTTATTTAACCAGTTTTGCACTTGAGGGAGAAGAGCAGGAGGGAAGGGGATGCTTTCAGGAGATGTCTTATCTGCTAAGGCTGTTTCCTAGTTGTAAGTCAGCTAGGAGGATGTTGCCTAGAAGACACACACAGCACACACTTGATGGGTGAAAAATCTGGATTGAAATGCAGTTGAATCCTAGTCTGAGAACTAGAGTTTCTTAACAGATAAAGGGGGAGCTTATTTTTACACGTGTTCAGAACATTTTCCTGTGGTATGATGGAGCATCACTCCTTGGTTTAACTGATTGCAACTCTTCCCTTCTGGATCATAGTTTATTTTGTTGTTGTTGTTGTTTTAAAGTCCCTTCCCCTCTGATGGGTTATTACTTTCCATTTTCCTTTTTTTTTTTTTTTTAGTGAAAAATTTTGCCTACATTTCTCAGTCAGGGTCCCAACAGAAAACAGATGATATATCAGTCCAATTGAGTATTATAGAGAGAGTTCATTGAGGGATTATTACAAAGGTACAGGAGGGAAGACTGTAATGTGCAGAGGTTGGTGACAGCAAGGTGCTGCAATTAGTCTTGGGCCTGATGGGGAGCAGAAAAGGGGACAATTACCAGAACCCAGTGGTGGTGAGGGCTGTTTACAGAGAGCTATGGCCTTCACTGAGGGACTCAGCAAGCCCAAAGCCAGCACAAGGCCAGGCCATGGGGAATCTAACTGCTCTCCTGGGAACCTAATCAGAAGCTAGATGGCAAAAACACCATCCCGAATTCCATACCAGCCTCCATGGGCATAGAGCAAGGAGAAGAAAAGTGACCGCTGCAGCTCGAGCAGCCAATGAATATCCTTTCTGGCCTTCTGGGTAGGGCTCTTATTATCTCCACGTTTACCCTGAGCACAGTTTGTTTTTCACCTTTCCTTATTTTGGTTTTATTGTATCATAGTTACTTATCATTTGTGTGACTTTTCAGCACTGAGTCTGCTGTCTAGCTCGATCAGCCCTGCCTGTCTCAACCTGAGCTGTGGGCTCTCCATCAGCATCTCTCAGTCATGACATTCTCACGAATAACCGGTTCCTAAGACAGATTCTGACTCGGCTTGTCTGGGAAGATAGTTCATTTCTAACACACAGGCTTTGAAGGGCTACCCATGAAGCTGGTACGTAGACCTAATTTGAAGAGTAAGACCCTGAACCCCTTGAAAATGGTCTTTAGATAAACCTCCAGCTGCCCCAAATTAGCTAGGTGAGGTCATGGGAGGGTCCTCCCTTCTGCTGCACGGCCTGCCATCTGCTTCTTCATTATTTCTTGGCTTTGCCAGCAGCTCTCAGGATTCAAGTATACTAGGTATTCTCCAAAGCCTCAACATTTCTGCCTTCTGTAGGCTATTTCCTGCTGTTCTTCCTCCTGGACTTGTGAGGGAATGCGGCTAGTAAATTACTATGGTTATCTTCTGAGAATGACGTCTTATAAGCCCTGCTATCTGCTTCTTTGTTGCTATCATTTGTTTGGAGACAGTTCAGGCTGATGCTTACCTGAGCCAAATAAGCTGATGATGTCTTGGTGATTGGATCTGTGAGAAATACACAGCCTAGAATCTCAGCTTCTAAGCTTCCCTTTATAACCAAGATATCATAGAGTGAAATTTGGGGGTACGTTAACGTAATCTTGGCCCTATTGTTCAATGGGACTTCAGCAAAATTTATAAACAGCACTTGGAGAATAAGTGACCAGTTTACCAGAGCCTTAAGCTTCTACAAATAGTGGGGAAAGTGTATGGGAGAGAGGAAGGACTTGTACTTCCGAACATCTTACCAGACAATAAGCTGCAGCCGAACTCTGAAAGGCAGAGTGTAGGAAAGGGATTGACAGGATATGTGTATAAGGTAGGATAACTCTAGGATGATTACTGATGCCCCTGGGACATTGCATTCATAGACCGAGACAGCGATGAGGACAGTGAAGTTAAAAATACGGGAAGTTAAGAAAGAGAAAGGGAATATAAAGGATACCTTTATGTCATAATCAACTGGAAAAAGCTGCAACATTTAAGAAAGTAGCTATTTTAACATAAATAATATAAAAATACTATCTACAGAGTGCTGGCAATATGGCCATCTCTTTACACATATTCTTTCAGATCGTCACGCCTTCTGTGAAGAAGAGCATAATGATGAGGAGCGTACTGCCTCTAAATGAGACCGCCTGATTCAAATTTGGTGTGCACCAGTTCCTGGAAACATGACCTTATAAAGTCCTTAGCCTCTTTGAGCTGCCCATGTTTTCTGTTTTTGTTGTTGTCGTCGTTGTTATTGTTTTTAAGAGATGGTGTCTCACCATGTATCCCGAGCTGGAGTATCATGGCAATTCACAGGTGCAATCACAGCTCATAGCAACCTCAAACTCCTGGGCTCAAGCCATCCTCCTGCCTCTGCCTCCTGAGTAGCTGGGACTACAGATGTGTCCTGAACCATGGACATGCTGGATAGCACAGCATGTTTCTTATAGGTTAAAATGTAAATGAAATAGTAACAACCTCCTAGGGTTGACTTGAGGAACAAAGGACTTTGTAAGTGAAAGTTACTGAGAATGATGCCAGAATGTGCCAATTTCTCAATCAGCACTAACAATAATTATTGCTGTTTAACAGTGGTCTACTTTCTGCATAAATATTTTCTTTTTCATGAAGCCATATTGTCTTTCCAGCCTGGTGAAAAGTATAGTTTACAGAGAGATGACTAAGATAGGGGAGAGAGGCCTTAAGTGTACTGATAAAATCACAAGCTATTTCTCCGTTCTGTTCTCAGCACAATAAGCATCTACCTGGAAGGGAATATGGGAGAAACAATTTGGGCCTGTAGAACCTAGTGGTCATGATTCCATAGTGACTCTGACGAGAGAAAGAGAACATGTTAAGGGGAAGGAAATCCGTGCTGCCAATGGCATATCAAGGCTCTCAGTGTTTGGCACAGTTCTCCTTGGGGAGTGAAAAGAAACTAATCCCTTTTAAGGAACCATTTGCCCTTGAATCTGGAAGGTATTTCAGGTGAGTTCTGTGAGACTCAAAAGGTAATTATTAGTGAGTATCCAGTGTGACTTTAAGTCTTGGCTAAATCCCGGACAAGCATATTATTTAATCCTTTCTCACTCTTTTTTGGTAGCTAAGTGTTGTCACATAATCCCCCATCAGTGAGGAAATGATGAGCCCAGGATTCCTAAGTGACTCACTGTTCAAGGGCAAACAGCAAATCAGAAAGAGAACCCTGCTTGACTCCCTCGCCAGTGTCCACATTGTCTGCTAACTCTGTGGGCCGGGCTAAGTAGCCATGGAGGAATGCCCATTCGTGAAAAAAGAAGCCCATTTCAAAATGATAGTTGGTGAAAGGTAGTGGTGATCAAGAAGGGCTAACCATGGGCCCAGAGGAGTACTATTTCACAACTGTAAGTCTGGGAACACAGGGACATCGTCCCATCAAATTCATTTCATTTTGCAGATAGTAAGAAGAAAGGGTCTAGACCTCAAGGTCAGTGTCCGAGCTTAGGCAAGAGCCCCATCCTGGATGAGCATTCCTTCCACTCTGTTACCCTCCCCACAATGTGCAGTTGCTTTAGCTGGGAAGGAAAGGCTCTATGAGCAGAAGTGTCTTTGGCAGTCTCCCAGCAGGAAATAGTTAAACTGGGAAAACCTTATTTTTTAAACTGAAATCACTTATTGATGCTAAGACACTGTTTGGTGAACATACGCAGAGAATACTAATGGATATTATATGTGACTAAAGCTCCCCCTTAGTGACTCCTGCGTCACAGCAAAAACACCTGTGGTCCAATAAACAAGACTTTGTCTTAATAACATTATGAATAAATTATTAAGGGCTTTCTTTTTCTTCTGCAGTAATTTTACTAGCTTTGTATTTAAAAAAAATCAAACCTTTCTTAGGGTGGTAATTAAAAGTAAAGGAATGTGCAGCATTTTCTTCGCCATGATTCTCAGGAGATTAATAAAGAATTGTCAAAACTCAGAGTAAAACATATGCTCTGTCGGGGGGAGGAGCTCCTTAAGAACAGCTTTCAAGAAGGCTGTAACCTCTGAGAGTGCCTACATGTACGCCAACTGTGCCAGAGGTCTGGGTCATGGTGAACTTGCACGGGGTGTCTGCCCCGTCATGCTTGTGAGGATGTCAGTGGGCAATGCTGAGGCCAGAGAGAGGGTCTTGCTTTTCTGCATCAGTTGTGTCTATCACAGGCCTGGCCCATACAAGGTCTTGTACAAATGCTTGTTGGATGAGTTACTGCACTCCAGGCCATCCCCTTTAACTGCGAAGCAGGCCCATGGCTCCAATTTCTTACTGAGTTGGCCTATGGATATGCTCAGAGTTAGTACATACTGAATAACTGTACTAACAGACAGGAGGATCAAGTTAAATGAGCAAGGGGCTCTTGTGTCAGCCAGACCTATATTTTAGTGATGGCTTTGCCTCTTAATGGTCTTAGGCAAGTTACTTTGTCACTCTGCCCCTCAGTTCTTTAAAAATGATAATACACACTTTCTGAGGGCTAGTTTGAGGTCTGTGATAAAACGACTGAACTCAGGGTCTAGCTAGGAGGTTGCTCTTGGTCACTTCTGCTTGCCACAAAATGGAAGTCTTACAGAAGAGAGTCTCCTGATCCTGCACCAGCTGTAATACTAAGTTTGATCTATCTATTGTTCTGCTATATTTGCATAATCATTGATTATCTGCTGCCCATCTCTCAGTGTAACCTCTTCTCGGGTTCTCATGTAAAATCCACTTTTAAGTCAAAGAGTCCCTGTGGCTGCTCTCTCCTTACTAGTCCAGTGTGGTTTCCGTCCTGTTAGCCTTGCAGATAGAGTCCACAAGACAGATGACTATCCTATGAACAAAGGCAGAGCTGACCGTACATCTCTACTACCCTGGCAATTTTCACTGCAAGTTTTTTTTTTGTTTTTTTTTTTCTGTCTTCTAGATCCATTCAGTCCCCAAATATAACTTCACATCATCTGTTTGCCTTAGCATCTCATTATGAGTCAGGAAGCTGTTCTCAAACCCTCTCTGTTGGGAGCTGTGAACATGCGAGGTCTGTCAAAGACCAACCCCAATCTGTCTCACTCAGGGCTTCCTGCACTGATGGTCACACGGCACTTACCACTTCCATGGTGTTCTTACCATCAAAGCTTTCTGTAGGTATCTGTTTAATTCTTCTGACACGCTGGGGCAGGTAGGTATTGTTAACATTTTGCAGTGTGGGGAAACTGAGGTACAAAGAGTCAGATGCTTATTTCAGGTCATAGTAGCAGCTATTATGGTGAAGGTACAGCCAATTCCCTATCCGAGTTCTTAAACTGAAAGCAGTCTATCTAGCATTCCATTTCTTTGAAGTCTTTTCAGTTGGCACCACTGGTTTTTTTCTCTTTGGATTCTAACTGGTCCTATAGAGTTAAGAAGGATTCTTTCTTGACTCTAAAATAAATTAGACATGTTGAAGATAGATACTTAATGTTTTGAGGCCTGTTTTTAGAAGACCTCTTAGAGACCACCCCTTGGATGTCATCATTTGTTTTTTTTTATTTTTTATTTTTTATTTTTTTTATTGAATCATAGCTGTGTACATTAATTCAATCATGGAGTACAGTGCGCGGGCTTCATATACAATCTGAGATATTTTCATCCATCTGTTCGACATAACATTCGTGAGATTTTCTCATTTACTATGTGAAAACATTTGTGTTCTGCATTTAGTAGTTTTCTTCTGACCCTTCAAAGATGCACCTCAAGTGTGATCTCACCCTTTATCCTCTCTCCCCCACCCTCTCCCTCCCCTTCCCTCCCTCTCTCCTTTCCCCATCTTCTTGTGCAATAATTGGGTTGTAGCCTTCACATGAAAGGTATAAATTTGCTTCATATTAGGGCTGTATACATTGGATATTTTTTCTTCCATTCTTGAGATACTTTGCTAAGGAGAATGTGTTCCAGCTCCATCCATGTAAATATGAAAGAGATAAAGTCACCATCTTTCTTTAAGGCTGTGTAATATTCCATGGTATACAAGTACCACAATTTATTGATCCATTCATGGATCAATGGGCACTTGGGCTTCTTCCATGACTTAGCAATTATGA
Organism: Perodicticus potto; assembly: GCA_963574655.1. Classification (NCBI taxonomy): domain Eukaryota; kingdom Metazoa; phylum Chordata; class Mammalia; order Primates; family Lorisidae; genus Perodicticus; species Perodicticus potto. Next base: position 3,290 of record CAUYRH010066855.1, on the reverse strand, counting down.
ATTAGGCTGCAGTAAACAATCTGGTACAGATATCTTTGTTGTAATGTGATTTTTGGTCATCTGGGTATATACCAAGTAAGGGAATTATAGGGTCAAATGGCAAGTCTATCATTTGTAAAAGAATATTGGGCTGGATTGAGAGAGTGAGCTGACTCAATGATGACAATTATTATAATTTCGTATCCTCACTACTCCAGCTATTTAGGATTTTTTTCTTTCGGGAAACATAATGGTAGTGTTTTTCCTTGCATTTGGAATTCTCTCTGAAATTATGATGGAATTGAAATGAAGTTAAAGGAACCTGTGCTAGGAATTGCAGACATTTGGCAAAATGTCATTGACCTTGGTAGGAAAGTGTGTGATGGCACGGAAAGAGCCTGATGTGTCAGATGGTCCCGAAGTTGAATCCTTCCCTCACTTACTAGGAATTGACTTGCATAGCTTTCATCCTTTTCTCAGAGTATCTTTCCTTATCCGTATAAGGAGACCAAAAGTACTTACCTTGGAAAGCTATTGTGAAGATTCTACTAATGTTTAATTCTGTATTAACTTCTAATAGTTACTTAAGAAGGTTTTTTTCCCCTTCCTTCCTTTATTTAACCTTGAGGACAGAGCTCTGTGTCCCCTGAACACATATTACTGATGGAGCACAAAGGACAGATGCCCAATTAGTCCATGTCCCCAAATGACGTATCTTTCTGAGTATGTCTGGTTTCTTTTTGTAATTAGTGGGACCCATTTCTAATTCTGCAGACTGCCAGAAGTCAGTTTGAGAATGACAGACATGAATTCACTCATTATCCTAATAGGTCCATTTTTAGTACATAAAAACTGAGACCCAATCTTGCCTTGGGGCACAAAGAAGCCAGCCCCAGGTTACTGGATAGGAGTGTGACTTTTATACATTGGTGTTTCTCCTTTGCAGGCTGGTGACGACCAGTTTCATAATCAATGATGAGGGAAGACAAGGACAAGGAAGGAAAGGCTGCCTGTGGGCGCAGTCACTCCTTGCCTTCTGGATGGGCCATCTTCCTCTACTAATTTGTCACTCTCTCACTATCATGTTTGTATAGGGCAATTTTTAGAGTTTCAGATTTTTTAAATGACATATACATACATTCATGCAAACTCACACATTGTAAGCATATAAGTCAACAGATTTTAACAAAGATAGCAACCCTGTGTAACTAGAACCCTGCTCAAGAAACAAAACAGCACCAGCATCCTCCTACTGCCTTCCCATTCCGCCCCACCCCCAGGAGAACCACTAACTTGAACGATTAACATGATGGTTTTTAATTTCCTGTAAAGGAATCAAACACACAGAGCAAACTTTTTGTGGGTGTGACTTCTTTTACTAAACATTATGGCCTTTGTGACAATCTGTTCATGTTCTTGAGAGTAGCTGTAGTTTCTTCATTATCACTGAAAAATAGTATTCCATTGTGTGAATGTATCACAATGTAGTCATCTGTTCTACTGTTGATGGACATTTGGGTAGTTTCTAGTTTGGGGCTATTTTGAGTCGGACTGCTATGAACATTCTTGCAGACGTCTTATGACTCACATGTAAATGTATTTTCATTGGGTATATACCAGTCAGTAGAATTTCTGGCTTACCATGAGTATAAGTGCTGAGCCTAGTACTGCCAAGCAGTTCTCTCAAACTAGGTGTTTTTGGTTTTTTTATTTATTATTATTTTTTTTATTGTTTGGAATTCATTGAAGGTACACAGAATTAGGTTACAGTGATCGCATTTATTAGATATAAAGTCCCTCTTATAATTGTGTCCCACCCCCAAAAGGTATACCATATACCCTGACTCCCATGCTCCTCCCTCCTCCCCTCTCCCCAGTCCCTCATTCCCCTACCCCACCCCTTGTACTAGCTCATCTACTGCTTTCATATTAGAATTCAGCACATTGGATTCTTGCTTCTCCATTCTTGCAATGCTTTACTAAGAAGAATGTGTTCTACCTCCATCCAGATTAATACAAAAGATATAAAGTCTCTACCTTTTTTAATGGCTGAGTAGTATTCCATGGTATTAATGGAGAAGGTTATATTAGTAGTAACATTGAGGAAGGACCCCAAACCAGTTTTCATCAGTAACCAACTTCTACTTAGAAATGGTGTCATTTTCCTCCAGATGTAGTTGGTGTGCCACCCCCAAGTGGAATTTCAATATCCAGATTCCTTCACCATAATTATCCTTGCCCAAGTATAATTTTCTCTCATCCTAGAGTCCTGAAGGCAACACATTTTCCATGGAGGTACCAATCTTTTTCTCAATGTCAAAGCCTTAGCTTGTTCATTTTTATGGCACAATAAAAGCCCACTTTTAAAAATTGGCCAGCAGGGGATTTGTGTATCAGTGGAAGAATTTCTATGTGTATGCAGTTTCTAAGCTATCTTTATCCTGCTTGCTCTGTTCTGAAAATGTATTACTAGGAGCTGTCACTTGTTTTAAATGTTTTAATGAATGATATTTAGTTGCCTAAGGCTTTTTTTTTTTCAGCAGAGTGCATGGATTTTTTTTTAAGTGTGGAGAGAGAGAGAAAATAATAGATATTCTGCCTTAAGAAAAGCATCACCAAATACCAGCTAACTGACCTCATTTCTCTCTTTCCAGTACACTGAAATTTCATTTTCATCATCATCTTTGTTAACTAATTTTTATTATCTGCCCATAAAGCACTAAGGGGTTTTTAGGAGAGTGTGGTGTAAAGGAACATGTATTAGAATTAGAATGAAGTGCCTAAGAATACGTCCTGGCTGCCATTACTAGTTTTGCATCTTTGGAAAAAACCACTTAACTTCACTCACCTCAGCACCCACAATTTTGAGAAGGAAGGGTTGGGTTCCATGGCATGTAAAAGCCTATCCAGCTTTAAAAATCTTTCGTTATAATTTTTAGTGGTTTGGATATGTCCATTGAAGTGCACATAATCAAATTTTCCTCTTAATAAAATATATGATTTTTCTCTCCTTATGCTCATACTTTATGAAGATAGATGCCCACACTTTTCAGAGTTCAATGAGCTTTTTCATGGTCCTTCTTAGATAAACAAAATGAGAATGCTTCTTCTAAGTAGATTATGGCCAATAATAAGAATCCTCCCACTTCCCAGTAGTAGTTTCCTTGGGATTCCTTCCTTCCTTCCTTCCTTCCTTCCTTCCTTCCTTCTTTCCTTCCTTCCCTCCTTCCTTCCTTCCTTCCTTTCTTTTCTTTCTTTCTTTCAAGGGAAAAGAGCAGCATAGGAGGTAAAAATCTACTAGGCAACTACAT
>CAUYRH010066854.1:0-15980 GCA_963574655.1 Perodicticus potto | reverse complement strand
AAGAACAAGTGATCCCATCTCAGGGTGGGCAAAGGACTTGAAGAGAAACTTCTCCAAAGAAGACAGGCGCACAGCCTACAGACACATGAAAAAATGCTCGCCATCCTTAATCATCAGAGAAATGCAAATCAAAACTACTTTGAGATAGCACCTAACTCCAGTAAGATTAGCCCACATGACAAAAATCCCAAAACCAGAGATGTTGGCATGGATGTGGAAAAAAGGGAATACTTCTACACTGCTGGTGGGAATGCACACTAATACACTCCTTTTGGAAGGATGTTTGGAGAGTACTTAGAGATCTTAAAATAGACCTGCCATTCAATCCTATAATTCGTTTACTTGGTATATACCCTGAAGACCATGGGAGGGGAGGGAGAAGGGAGGGAGTGTGGGTGGATGGATGGAGGGAGGGTAATTGGTGGGGCTACACCTATGGTGCATCTTAGAAGGGTACAGGGGAAACTTACTAAATACAGAATACAAATGTCTTCATACAATAACTAAGAAAATGCCATGAAGGCTATGTTTTTGGGGTTTTTTTTGAGACAGATCCTCAAGCTGTCACGCTGGATAGACTGCTGTGGCATCAAGGCTCACAGAAACCTCCGATTCCTGGGCTCAAGCGAGTCTCTTGCCTCCACCTCCCAAGTAGCTGGGACTACAGGCACCCGCCAGAACGCCTGACCATTTTTTGGTTGCAGCCATCATTGTTGTTTGGCGGGCCCGGGCTGGATTCGAACCTGTCAGCTCAGGTGTACGTGGCTGGTGACTTAGCCCGTTGAGCCACAGGCGCCGAGCCCATGAAGGCTATGTTAAACAGTCTGATGAAAATGTTTCAGATTGTATATGAAACCAGCACATTATACCCCTTGATTGCACTAATGTACTCAGCTATGATTCAATAAAAAAAAAAAAAAGAAGAAGAAGAAGAAAAACTATCAGTATGGATGAAATAAAAAATTAAGTGGTTACCTTTATAGCGTTAACTTTGTAAAATATAATTAATATTCCAATTATTATAACAGTATCTATTAACTGTCTATTATGGGTATTGACAAGATTTATATATGCTATTTCAAAAGTTCTTATATTAGTTTTCCTTTATCTTTGTTCAGTTTTTCTGGGTCAACTTTTTAGGTATAAAAATTATGTACTGAATTTCCTCTCTTCCCTATTTCTGTCATTTTTTTCTATTATATTTAAACACTTCATTTTCTTTACTGGACATAATCCTTTCTTTGTCTCCACCTGTTTTGACAGGAACTGTTAAAGATCTCCATTTACTATTAAAAAAAAGAGAATCAGTCAGGAGTGGATCATGAAGCTGGGTCACTCCATTAGTACAATGCCCAACCAGTCAACACATTAGCACATGTAATCAACATCAGCCCAGGGAGCAGACAGATAGTAGGTTAGGAAGGTTGAAGACTGATAAAAACAAAGCTCCACCAAGTGAAAATCTATGTTTATTGAATTCAAACACAAATGGGTTTCTGCCAAACCACAAGAAAACTGGAAATTTAAAGTTACAGTTAATTATATAATTAAAGAGATCAAACCTTTAAATACATGACATGATATAAGTACATGTATAAAGTTAAGAAACCAGTGAGACTAAACTAAACTAAAATAAATTTCCAAATTTTGGCACTCTTTTTAAGGTCAATAAAAAGTTCAAGAAGTGGGAGATGGGAGCTGGGAGGTGATGAGACACAGCCAGAAAAGTGTACAAATTTTCTTTCGAAAATAAAAACTTCTCTTAGAGATTAAAATAGGAATCATTAAACTCTGTTTCCATGGAACACTGATGCTCTGTGCCTTGAACAGAGCTGTTCCGGGACCCAGAATTAGAAAAAGAATATCCTTTGCCAACTAATGCAGGAGAATAGTTAACAAGATTTTTCTCAATTTCACAATGTGCTCATTTTCTGAACTTGAGTACTTCTTGTACAGCTTATCTACACAGCCTCTTTTACATAAGGAATCTGACTTATGACAAGATTATAAATTAGCTATTGGAAGCTTAACATTTTGGGGTGTCACAGAAAGAGTACTTTAATGGTGACAGAGATCCTAGAATTAATGAATTTGGGGACCAACCAAGGCAATCTTCTTTTATGACCAATCTTCATACATCAATCATTAAGAACTTGACAGAAGTAAAGGAATCTAGCTCTTCTTTTAGTAGAATGGTTCTAAATCAAAAAGATCCTCATGATGGTTTTAGGAAAAGAGTCTTTGCAAATCCCCAGCACGGAGCCTGGAGCCTGGCAATAGCAGGCACTTAGTGAAATAGTTTGCCTGAAGCTGGAGACACAGACATTGTTCTGTTTGTCCTTACATGAGTCACTTGGCTTTCCCTCCTCCAAAAAGATCAGCGTGATGAAGGAGGAGGTAAATGTTATCACAAAATTGTTTATACAAAGCTTTAATAGAAACTTATTTGCAAATCGTATTAGTACAGGTTTCTTTTTGTATTAGAGTACTTTGTACTTTTCTTTCTATTTTGGACACTAGCAACTCTTAAGTTGCTTTCCCATCTTCCACAGCTCCATGCTAGCCTTTTAAAAATCTCACCCAGGCTTGGTGCCTGTAGCTCAAGTGGCTAAGGCGCCAGCCACATACACCAGAGCTGGCGGGTTTGAATCTAGCCCAGGCCTGCCAAACAACAATGACAACTACAACCAAAATATACCCAGGCGTTGTGGTGGGCACCTGTAGTCCCAGCTACTTGAGAGACTGAGGCAAAAGAATTGCTTAAGCCCAGGAGTTAGGAGTTGGAGGTTGCTGTGAGCTGTGATGCGACAGCACTCTACCCAGGGCGACAGCTTGAGGCTCTGTCTCTAAAAAAATAAAAAAATAAAATAAAATAAAATCCTCACCCAGCTGTACTATGATTTACATGGTTTTCTATCATGCCTGTTTAAAAACAAGGTCTGGAAACATGAGGCAGAATAAAGCTCACCACCTTGGCCCACTTATGGGCATGACCTTGTAACCCTTATAACCTTGCCTTCCACTACTCTAATCCTTCAGTTCTAGGAATTTATGTTCCCAGAAAAGACTAGTTACTGAAATAGACATATAAACAATTACTTAAGGTAATGTTCCAAACTATTTCCAAATCATTTTTTCCCTTATTCTTGCATTTACTGTTTGAATGACTAGAAATGAAATTTTAAAAAGAAATATGCCAGAAAAAAAGGGCAAACAGAGAGAGTTTAAGACATACCAAACAACCCTACAACCGTAAGAAAAATTGTCAATTCACTAGTAGTAAAAAAGTGCAAATTAACAATCACTATTAACTCAATAAAAGATACATGAACTCAATAAGATAAACTGTTGTACCTTTGCTAATAAAGATTTTGATTCACTTTAAATTATAATATCTGGAGTTGAGGGAAGGAGATCCACAAGAGCTGTCACTCATATTCAGCTGGTGGAAATGTAAACTACAGGTTGAGCATTCCTAACCTGAAAATCTGAAATCCACAATGTTCCAAATCCTAAACTTTTTGAATGCTAACATGATAGCATGGAAAATTCTACATGTGACCTCACATGACAGGTTACAGTCAAAACAGTTAAAACTTTGTTTCATGCACAAAATTATTTAAAATAGTGTATAAAATTACCTTCGGTCTATGTGGATAAGGTGTATATGAAACTTACATTTCAGGCTTAGACTTGGGTCCTATCCCAAGATATTTCATTATGCACATGCAAATATTCCAAAATCTGAGAAAAACCAAAAATCCGAAATACTTCTGGTACAAGCATTTTGAATAAGGGATGATTAACCTGTAGTACATTTCTAGAAGAATCCTGGCATATGTTGGGGGAAACTTAAAATGGTCCACACCTATTACTCCACAATTGCATACCTAGAAACTTAGTTTAAGGAAATAATTATAGATGTTAATATTAGGAATACATTATTGTCTATCCTGGCCATACCCCACTGAAGGAAAGTCCTCCCCCAACACTTGATAAACAGACATGTAACCCAAAGCCCGGGTTAAGAGACCAAACCAGAGGCAACACCAGCCAACCCATAGACAGGCTGACACCTGACTTCTGACCTAAGCTGCAAAGACAAATTGGGCCAAATTTCCCTCTATTAGCAATTCCTATTTGAAAACTAAATCATGGTTGGCTCTGGATCTAAAGACATGTGAGTCAGGGTCAGTGACCTCGGAGAATGTAGAGCCAAAGTCAACAAAAAAAAACATAAGCACATAAGTTATTTGATTCATGTTTTTCTTAATCCTATATGACTTTCAACATTAAAAACAAATCCACAAGTGTTTGGTAAGAAATAACCTAAGTATCTGGTTGCTTGTCAGAGAAGAGGATACTGGTTTCCTGTAGGGAAAAACCATCTGCATCCTTTCTAAGCCCACACAAAGAAAGTACCTCCAGCAAAATAGGGAAAGGTGCTTGTTTTCAGACCACAATTGTTGGTTTCTTCTCTCTTGTTGTTTTTTTTTCAGAGCCATATATAAACACAGGAGTATTGACTTACATTATTTACTGCCATAACAATAACACCTTGTATTTGCAAAACATACTTAAGTGGTGGTATGGGAACTGTTTTGGTAGACACTAGCTAAGCCAAACGGGCCACAGGCTGCTGGTGCTCAAAGTACTTTAGAAATCAACCCATCCTCATATTACAGATGGATACTTACTGGAGGACATCAAGTTTTTATTTTACTCATGTATTGTTTCTATCTAGCCCCATATTTTTTTTTAAAAGGATTTGAGGCAGTTTGTAATTAAAGAGAAAACTAAAGTGCTAAAAAAAGAACAGTTACTAATCTTTAAAGAGCTACACTCAAAGAAAGTCCATTTTCTCTTGGAAGCAAGTCCAAGGATCACAATCTGATCTTAAATTCAAATATAATTCCCACACTGTCCATAGAATAGCTCCAGAATATACAGATTCCTCTGTCTGGAGCCAAAGTCCCCAAGGCAGCTCAAGGTCCTCTGGAACGATGGAAAGACGCCCAGATCAAAAGTTGGAGTGAAGGGAGAGGGATATGGGATTGAAAATTCAGACTGTCCTTAAGATTCAGTGTTTAAATCAAAGCTCAAGAAACAAGAGGACCACAGGCCCAAAAAATCACCCACCCAGTACCCATCCAGGCCAAGCAGAGGAGGAAAGAGAAGGGCAATTAGTGGAATGGAAAGAACATGATGCCATAGGTGGTTGTCTCAGGCTCTGTAGGGTAAATACACGTTTGGAAATATAAATAATATAGACTAGTCCAAAGGAAAGAGGCAAAGCTGTATTCAGCTCCAGACAGCTGCTTCAAGCCTCATTTTCCAGTGGAAACTCTCTCAATCCAGCCAGGCTATGCTCTTGGCTCTCTGTTCAGGGCAGAGTGCTCTATAAGTGATTAGACAGATGCTCATACAGATAGGGCCTAATAAAGTGCACCTAGGATCACTCAGAGGACCTGGTATTCATCGGGCCTCTAAAACAAGGAACAGAACAGCCTGGTGTGATGTGTGGACACGCCATCTAAATAGGCAGGACCCACTCACCCACGTACACACCCACATAAACTTAACTTGGGGGTAGGTTGCTATCAAACAGATCTGTTATCCATTCCTGATTATTCATGCCAGAGGCAAATGGAAAAACCACCTTTTTAAGAAACTTCTTTCCAGGATAGAGAACGTGATTTTGCAGGAACTCAGTATTACTGAACTCAAACACAAGCTCCTCCTTTCCAATACCAAAATTAGTTGAAGTTCCCTGTAATGACTTCAAGCAAAATAAACAATCCAGTTGAACTATGGAAATTAACCAAGCAGGATTTTTGATAAGTTATCTCACCATGCTCAAATCTATCCAGCTAACTTCGAAAAGCCTTCTCGAATAATCAGTAGATTCCTGAAGGGTCAGGATACTGTCTTACCCCTAAAGTCTATTACTTTGTCATGTAGTAGATATTCAGTAAATATTTGTCAAACTGAATTGAACACACATTGGATGTGAAAATATTGGTACTAAATATGTAAAAAACTCAGAGGACCTCAGAAGTCTGGGTTTTAATATTATTACTTGTAATCATATAGCATATACACTAAAAATATCCTTTAATATCTAGTCTAGTACTCTTCTTTTATATAGTAGAAAAGTGAAACTTAGACAGGTAAGTGAATTATTCCATACTTATCTATTATATGGATTACAGAGCCAGATCTCACACACACTCCTCCTATGACCACCATCTTTATTTGGTGGGGGGCGGGGAGAGCCTGAGTCTCATTTGCTTTTATTATGTGGGAAGGAATAAGCAAAATTTCCAATAAAATTTTGGTAAATTGGGTCCCCATCAAATTGAGTTTTCACCTTAATGTATTCCAGAGGATAATGTGCTAAGTTTAAATTAATAGTTTAATTACTCAGCTAATAGGCTAACATCATCTAGCATAATGCATGTTTTTAATACAAGACCTTTCCTGAAAATCATTACATCAAAAATATACGGATTTTGAAATACTCATGTAGGGGTGGCGCCTGTGGCTCAGTCTGTAGAGCACTGGCCCCATATACTGAGGGTGGTGGGTTCAAACCCGGCCCCAGCCAAACTGCAACAACAAAACAGCCAGGCATTGTGGCGGGCGCCTGTAGTCCCAGCTGCTCGGGAGGCTGAGGCAAGAGAGTCACTTAAGCCCAGGAGTTGGAGGTTGCTGTGGGCTGTAACACCACAGCATTCTACCCAGGGTGATAGCTTGAGGCTCTGTCTCAAAAAAAAAAAAAAAAAAAACCGAAAAGAAATACTCATGTGGAACTTAAGGGGCATTTCTCTTCAGATCTGATATCTCAATCTCTTTCATTTAAGAAATCTATTTTCCCAACAAACCTTTCTGTATATAAAAATATACATCTCCCATACACAATCCTAAGTCTAAATAAATATTCCTGCTTTTCTTCAATATTACTTTTTTGTCCAAGATTCAAACCACCAACCAAGTTTCTGGTTTAAATGATGCTTTACAGCTGACATTAGACTCGTAAGAAACAGAACTGGGGATGATTTTAGCAAGAATTTCACTCAATCTCATCATTTTTCATAAGAGAAGGCCACAATTGTAAAGTATTTTTCCCCGTGGTCATTCAATTAAACAATAAGGCCTGAATCACAACCTGCCTTTGAAATCCACACATCTGTCGGCCTCTGTGAAACAGATTTTGAGACCCTCAAAAGAACATATTACTGGGCAGCGCCTGTGGCTCAAAGGAGTAGGGCGCCAGTCCCATATGCCAGAGGTGGCAGGTTCAAACCCAGTCCCGGCCAAAAACTGCAAAAAAAAAAAGAATGTCTTACTGAAAAATTGCCTCTTCCCTAAAAAAAGGATCAATCTCCAGTTACCTATTTGCATTCCCTTATTAACAACCGTATTCCTATTTCTAGAGGTTGCCAGTTTTGTTCTTTCTTTACATTATACCAAACAATTATTCTCCTACCTCTAATAAAATGGTAAAGTATATTGATCGTTCCTTTTTGCCAAGCAGAGCTGAGAGCCTCTTCTTGTCCTCTTTATGTGAGCTCATTAAAGTAAACACTTTTCAGTTTCCATACCTTGAATAGTTTTATCTAATTCCTAAATTAGCTTATGTTTTTCCCCAACCAAAAAAAAAAAATTCTGCATGCATTACATTCACATTAAAAGTTGACATAGGAAATTAGATGATGAAAGTCAGTGAAATGAATAGGCACTTTAATTCCTTTTGCCAGGCACTGGCAACAAAAAGTAGTATTGGGGAACATAATGGGCACAAAGGGAGTCATTGGGCAGGAAAACTTCTGGCTTATCTTCTCATCCAGGATGAATTTATTTGGAGCGGGTAGTAAAGCAGGATAACGATATAGCAAATTTTCCACTTTGTAGCCTACCATTGGTGGGAAAATGCTAAGGCAGAGATTACAGGGCCTGCAACACAGTACAGTATTTGGGCTCTTTGAAAAACATTAATCATAGGCTCAACTACGCATGTTATAAAAACTAGAAATGCAAAGAAAGGAATTCTAACTACATTAGTGGTTTTGTGATAACCCAACTATAATTAATGATTTGTATTTTGAACCTGTACAGATAAAGCTGAAGTAGGATGGCAGTTCAAACAGCCCAGTTAACCCATGACTGTCTGTCATTGTTAATAATAAAGGATCAGATAGAATTAAGACACAATGAAGCAAATTCTGTTTATAGATTTTTCTAACCTCACAGTATAGACAGAAAAGCAAAAGGAATCACATAATTTTTAAAGATACACACAGAAAGGAGAAAGTAATGTTTTAATCATGGAGCATAAAATAATAAGGAAGACGCATGTGTGCGCACTCCTTAGCCTACCGTCTAACCCTATGTGGCTCAATGGAGAAAGGCCCTCATCATCTTTTGCCTAGAGCCTCCTAACTGAGGCTCTGGGGTCTTACCTGCAAAGCTGCTCAACATATCCTTTCTCCATTTAGGAAACCGCATCCTTCCCCCCATCCTTCCCGCAACCTCATATGACTCTTGGATGAGAAATCCCAGAACCTGGAAAAAAGTCAATTCTCCATTTATATTTATCAGCTGAAGAGAGTTTCTGTTACTTCAATAGAAGTTTGATTACTTAATATTTAGATTGGGTTCATATATGGGCTAAAAAGAACATAGCCTTCCTGACCATTGAGTAAACAAGGCATGAAAATTTCAAATGTCAGAATTTAGAAACATAGTCAATTAAATAAAAGAATAAAATTCCCCTAGAACAACAAAATTGTGACAGCCTCAAGACATCACGAAAGTGACAGTTTTATCTCAGAAAGTTAGAATAGAACAAACTTAGAGGAAAACCATGTGAGATACTAAAACACAAGCAGCAGCAGCAGCAGCAGCAGCCATAGAAGAACCCTCAAAATCAAACATCTTGCCATCACATTACAAAGACATGCATGTGCGCACACACACGCACAAGACAATAACCAGCTCCATTTTCAGGCCAGCAAAGAGTAACCTTATGGTCACAGGATGAGTTTCCAAAAAAAAACTCCCAAATAATTATATCCTGTCACTGACAAAATTACCATTAGAATAAATATTTCGAAAGACAGGCAGTCACCTATAGCTAGCTCTGTAATATTATAATTATCTTGTACTATTTTGATTCTAATCACTTTAGCCACAAAAGAAATTATACACCATCTCAAACAATCCATTCAAAACCATGGTTGTAAGGATCTCAAATGATTTTTATAGACTAGTAGTCACCTCCCAATATTCATTCATTTATTCATTCATTCACACCCCATTGCTGTATGCCAGAGAGATACAGTTGTTTCCTTAAGTATTTAGAGCCCCTCCTCCTCCCACTTTAGAGTGACAGATCTATTTATAGCCATACCAAGTGCTCCTGCAAAACAAGGGCAATGTGCAGCACGGGAAGGAAAAAAGAGGAGACAAACTACTTTCTGGGGCTTATTGTGAATACTTTGGTTAACAATGAGGCTGATCAAGGTTTCACAAAGGTTAGGAATATATCAAAGATTCCTAACTTTCCTTATTTAATTAATGCAAACCTTTCTTTCTAAATATTTATATTTACTTTCTATTAAAAAAATTAAATAAGTTCCGGTGTGTCCTGTAGCAAAAAGAATACTTCTGTTCTTCTATATTTACTTTGGTTAATGCTTCTCAAGTTCTTGTTTGGGATATACCACATACTACTCTTAAATCTCATCAATTTCTCACTTTTCCTCTTTTTCAAATATAGGGAATCAATGTTTCCAGTTAGTCTAATTAGTAACCCATACATTCTTTCTATCATTGTTACTCAAAGATTTTAGGCAGAATTATCTGTCTACTTATTAAAAGATGCATTGCTGGGCCCCAATACATACCCACAAAATCACCTCCTGCATATGGAGCTTTGTGTTTTAAAGCAATGACCCATCAAAATTTTTGTTCCAGTACCCTCTGAATTAATTTTTAAAGCTATATATTTAAACTCCTTTACACATTTTCAAGTTGACATCTAGGTTAACAAGTTGCATATGGACATAAAGTCTAACTTCTTGTAAATATCCACATTTATAAATAATACTATTAATCCCTCTTACATGGATTAAAAGCTCTCTAAACAGAGATTAAAAAACATTACTCATGGCTCGGCGCCTGTGGCTCAACAGGCTAAGGCGCCAGCCACGTACACCTGAGTTGGCGGGTTCGAATCCAGCCTGGGCCCGTCAAACAACAATGACGGCTGCAACCAAAAAATGGCCAGGCATTGTGGCGGGCTCCTGTAGTCCCAGATACTTGGGAGGCTGAGGCAGGAGAATCGCTTGAGCCCAGGAGTTTGAGGTTGCTGTGAGCTGTGATGCCATGGCACTCTACCTAGGGGGACAGGTTTAGGCTCTGTCTCAAAAAAAAAAAAAAAAAAAAAAAGGAAAAACATTACTCATATTTTTTTTTAAAAGAATAAGATCTTCAGTTTCATATTCTTGTTATTTTTTTCTTCTTGAATTCACATAACTCTTCCATATCCCCAGATTTTTTTTTTCATGTGAGTATATGTAATTAAGTAAAAATAAAGTTAAAGATCACTTGGCATTAATAGTTTGGGCATGAACTTTAGAAGTAGAAAGTAAAGGAGACATCCTAATATCATGTTTATGAAGAAGATATTCTTCAGCTAATAGTTTGGGGATACACGAGGAAACTCCTTTTGTTGTTTTCGCCACTTGAGTATATTCTCTGCTAGTTCTTCTGTCTCAGTCACCTAAATATCCATCTTTGCTAAAGCTTGGCTCATTTTCTTTCGATTTGCATCTAAATGAGGTGTATTTCTAACAGTTTCCAGATGAGTTTCTAATCTCTCAATGAAAGTCACAGTCAACTCAAGCAAATGTACCATACATCTTTGATAAACGGCTTCAATAGGTAAGTTTTCCTGGCACATGGGTTTCAGTAGTCTTTGCCTGAGGGATCTCTTCTCTTTTAACACTGTTTCCAAATGATCATTCATGCTTTGCAGAGTATGACACTTCTGAGCCAAAAAGAAAGGATGAACAACATCTTCTGCGTCTTTTGCTAGTTTCAGTTCAATTTCCAGGTTTTTCTGGTAGATTTCAGCTTATGTATCTGTGATCTGCTTTTGTCTGGAAAAGTTCACAGAACATGAAGCTGTTTTCTTAGATATATTTAACATCTCCTGAGTGACCATCCCTGAAGCTACAAAGCGGCCCAGCAGCCCAGCGCTGTTTGGCACTGATGCCGGGTCCCGTGGGTTAGCAGTAGCCATGGCTCGGAAACACCTTCCCCATATACCCAGATTTTAATATTAATACATTTTTATTAATCACTCTAACATGCATTCCTATAAATGAAATGTATACATGACTGACATCTTTAATTTCCTACCACCATAGTTTTAAATGTTTTAAAATTTCTTATAGATATAGTTTCTAAAATTATTAGTCCACAATTGATTAAAACAAATACATAACAAAAGTTAATGAATTCATTGTAATATGCAAAGACTTTTCAGTAATACATCTCTTAAAGAGATGAATGGATTTTTAAGACATAAATTTTTACTTATTGCTAGAATGAGAAATAATTTAGCATCAGTTCTATTCCTGTTTTTCGTATGTAGATAAGAATTTTATTTGTAGATATAAGCCCTGAGAAACTTGTTCTTATAAATAAGTAGATGAAAATAGAAGTTTTGCTTCTATAATATCATTTAATTCTTTTGACTTTTAGTTATATAACAAAAATCACATCACCATTTGTCAAAATTTTTAAAGATCAGTGGACCACTGATTTTTCAATTTTATTGAAAGCAAAGAACTGAAAATGGTTTGTTATCTAGTCACATAGTCATTCACTATCTCAACACCAATAATGTATGCTGAGTTTCTCCTTTGGTTTGTGCCTTGGAGAGCTTTATATTCAAGGCGCACCAAGATTTAGGATGAAAGAGAATAAGTTCCTTTCTCTCCTAAATGGTTGTAGGGCAATTGTGAAAGGGCAGGCGATAGAATTGAGTCTACATACAGTTGAACTAATTTCCTTACAATCTTAGCACTGCCCCCTACCGCTCAGAATGTCTGTGTATCTCCAGGAACATGGATACACCAGTTCCAACACACTGACTGGAGCTCTGTGCATTCAATCATCCATTCATTCCACAAATATTTATCAAACACGTGCAACACGCTGGACACTTATCCACTCACTGGAGATACAGCAGTAAATAAAACAAGGAACTTCCCACCACGTGGACCTTCCAAGTGGGAACACACAATCTGTTAGGTTTGTGTGTGGTGCTACAACCAGACCTTCCAGAGCCTGCCTGAGCAAGGCACTCTGTACTCTCCACTACCCTCAAAGCACTGTATACCCACTGTGACGGTTTAATTTTCTTGAACTTGACAGGATTAAGGAATACCTAGAAACTTGGTAAAGCATTATTTTGGGTGTTTTGTGACGGTGTTTCCCGAGATGAGTGTGTGAGTCTAAGGTGGACTAGATGGGGAAGAAGTGCCCTTAATGTGGGCAGCCACCATCTGATCTTCTGCAGACCCAGAAAGAACAAAAACAGGAAAGAAACGAATGTATCAATCTTCAGGATCTGGGATATACTTATCTACTGCCTTGGGGAACAGGACTCTAGGCTTCCCAGCCTTTGGACTCCAGGACTTACATCAGTGGCCCCTCAGCTTCTCAAGTCTTCAGCCTCAGGCTAAGAGTTACCCCATGAGCTTCACAGGTTCTGAGGCCTACAGACCTGGACTAAGCCATGCCACAGGCTTACCAAGGTCTTCCGCTTGCAGGCAGCCCATTATAGGACTTCTCAGCCTCTAATCACAAGAGCCAATTCCCCTAATAAATCCCCTCTCACATATCTACACAATCACCCCTCAGTATCTATGGGGGATTGGTTCCAGACCTCTTGCTGATATCAGTGACACCTAAGTCCCCAATATACAATGGCACAGTATTTGCATATAAATGATAGACATTCTGTATATTTTAAGCTACCTCTAAATTACATACAATACCTAATAAAACGTAAATACTATGAAAATAGTTGTCATACTCTATTGTTTAGGGAATAATAAGGAAAAAAGTCTACACATATATGTATACATGTATACATATATATATATATATATATATATATATATATATATTTTTTTTTTTTTTTTTAACAATCTCACTGTCCCACTGGGTAGAGTACAGTGTGCCATCATCATAACTCACAGAAACCTCAAACCCTTGGGTTCAAGTGGTCCTCTTGCCTCAGTTTAGCTATTTTTAGTAGAGACAGGGTCCCAGTCTTGCTCAAGCTGGTCTCAAACTGCTGAACTCAAGCAATCCACCTGCCTTGACCTCCCAGAGTGCCAGGATAACAGGCATGAGCCCGCATGCCTGGCCTTATTTTTGAATATTTTCGATCCATGACTGGTTAACTCCATGAATACAGAACCCATCAATTGTGTACATATCCTATTAGTTCTGCTTCTTGGAGAATCCTGACTAACACACAGTTCGTCACCAGTTTTTAAGGACCTCCTGCATGCCAGAACCTTAGCTACACCCAAAGGAAGACAGAATACGGACTGATGCTTCACACTGTGCAACAAACATAAAGCCTCTCATTAGATTCACCTTGTGTAATACACTGAGTCACTATTTAAATAAATTTGAGTTCTATAAAGCAAAGACTAACTCATCACCAGGATCAACTAACTTCTCCTCTATCTACATAATATTAATCTACCGGCTGAGCTTAAAATCTGAGACATAATTTTATTCCCAAACTATGGATATAAACAAACCACATAACCACTGACAAAGAAACAACTAGTCCTGAGGACCAAACAATAAATGTTTGTCAAGAAAGCAAAGTCAAGCACCCATGAAAAGCAACAGTGCAAAAATGCACATTTTCTAGGGTGGAAACTTCCATGGATCAGATCCACTCTTGGTAAAAATTAAAGTCCAGGGCGGCACCTGTGGCTCAACGGAATAGGGCGCTGGCCCCATATGCCAGAGGTGGGTTCAAACCCAGCCCTGGCCAAAAAAAACTGCAAAGAAAAACTGCAAAAAAAAAAAAAAAAAAAAAAAAAAAATTAAAGTCCACCATGTCATTTAAGTTGGAAAATTAAAATTAAAAGTGTTTTAAGTTCCTAAGTTAAATGACTCCAAATGTTTCTTATCAAGGAAAAAAGCCTCCGCACCCAACCCCACACAAACAATTTATAACTACCGTAAGACATTTTACAAAGGCTCTTTGTAAAGGATGATCCTCATGTAGACAGTCAATTCCCCACCCTCTTTTTTTTGTTGTTGTTGTGGCTTTTTAAAATTATGATTAGAATATCTACAGTCAGGAGATAAAATAGTTATTTCAAAAGTTAATGTAGAATATATAATAAGAGTTTCTTCTCCACTAGTGGTAATAAATAGTATACATGCAGTGATAGCTATTTCACATCATTAACCCTTAAATGTGAAGGCAGCTGGCAGGGGAAGGAGGGTTCTGACAGTGACACAGAACAAAGCAGGCAGGACCACACCAAAGCAGAACTCCTAACTCTGCTTTCAAAAGCCCAACAGCCTAGAGCGGTGCCTGTGGCTCAGTGGGTAGGGCACCAGCCCCATATACCGAGGGTGGTGGGTTCAAGCCCGGCCCCAACCAAACAGGAACAAAAAATAGCTGGGCATTGTGGCGGGCACCTGTAGTGCCAGCTACTCAGGTGATTCTCTTCCCTCAACCTCCCAAGCCCAAGAGTTGGAGGTTGCTGTGAGCTGTGACACCACAGCACTCTACCAAGGGGGACAAGGTGAGACTTTGTCTCTAGAAAAAAAAAAAAAAAAAAAAAAAGCCAATAGCCTGACCAAAAGAACTACCCAGAATTAAAACTGTAACCAAAAGAGGGAAAAATATTCTCTAATGTTCCATCTAGATCAAAATATTATGATTCTTTTTTTTTCTTTTTTCAAAATATTATGATTCTAAAAACATGCCAAAGTCCAGCAAATGATACTAAACTTATCTGATCTCTAAATTGCTACAAAGATATAATGAAAAAGTATTTAGGTTGTGTAGTGAATAAATAAAAGATATTATTACAATCCATGAACACTGGATATAACCAGAAAATTCCAGCCTCTGAAATTTGGGTTAATTATGAATTTTTTTTTTTTTTTTTTGCAGTTTTTGGCCAGGGCTGGGTTTGAACCCACCACCTCCAGCATACAGGGCTGGCGCCCTACTCCTTTGAGCCACAGGCGCTGCCCAATTATGAATTTTTTTTTTAAAATCACCAAGGATGGGGAAAACTGGTATATTATGCCCTGATGAGATGCACTAAAAAGGATACAATGTCATCTACATAATATTCCTTCACAAATGTTTACTCTCAGGCTTATCATAAAGAAACAATTAGACAGTAAAGTAGTATCTCAAGAATGGAAAAGAAAGTATCCAATGTATTCAATACTAATACAAAACCAATCTACAAACAACTACATGCCCACACCAAAGAAAAACACATGTATAGTCTAGCAAGGGGGAGGGGAGAGGACAGAGAGGGAAGGGGAAGGAGGGAGGGCAACTGGCAGGATCTCATTTAATGTGCACAATATGAGGGTCTTCAGCACACCCCCTGGGTGAAGGGCTCAACAACAACTTAAACTTTACCTTAGAACTAAAAACAACGTAATCTAAACATTTGTACCCTCATGTTAATCAGAAATTTAAAAAAATATAGCCAGGGGCGCCTGTGGCTCATTTGTACCCTCATGTTAACCAGAAATTTTTTAAAAATATAGCCAGGGGCGCCTGTGGCTCAACGGGCTAAGGCGCCAGCCACGTACACCTGAGCTGGCGGGTTCAAATCCAGCCCGGGCCTGCCAAACAACAATGACGGCTGCAACCAAAAAATGGCCAGGCGTTGTGG
>CAUYRH010066850.1:0-37278 GCA_963574655.1 Perodicticus potto | reverse complement strand
TAGAGTCCTTGACTGTTTTTTGGCTTGACTATTATTGGTATATATAAAAGCTACTGATTTGCGAGTATTGATTTTTTATCCTGAGACACTACTGTATTCCTTGATCACTTCTAAGAGTTTTGTAATTGAGTCCTTGGGGTTTTCCAGGTATAAAATCATATCATCTGTGAAGAGGGAAAGTTTGGTCTCCTCTGACCCTATTTGTATACCCTTGATTACCTTCTCTTACCTGATTGCAATGGCAAATTTCCATTTTCTTATTTAAAACCTTTGAAAAGGAAAATATTTATATTAAGCAAATATAATTTTTATAGCTTAATATGAAAGCCTTACGGTTTGCCTTTTAAAACTGAAAATTATTTAGGAATTGAATTTATTTCCTTTTATTGACCCACCAGTCATTTCTCTGTCTATGTCTCTGTGTCAGGTATTGAGATAAGGCCTCCACTGAGGTGTGGTCTTTGGCTTTAAGAAGCTTGCACTCTTGTTATGGGCAGTACTTTTAGTGGATTGAGAAATAATCATATATTGAATCAATAGTTACTGAATCAATATAGTTATTGAGCTTCAACTCTCTGCTAGGCACTGGGCTAGGGCCTGGGAAAACAGTAAGCAAAACAGAGTCCTGCCTATGAGTCTTTCAGTCAGTTGTATAGACAGACCGTGAGACAGGTAATAAAGTGGAAGTGACTCAGGGGCAGTTGACCTAATAGGTGAGTGAGTGGGGATCTGGGGAAAGGTGGAAATCAGGAGTGACACTGGGGAAGAGTACTGCAGAGCAGAGTATTTCTAGAAGGGACAGAAGATTAGTGTGACTTTACTGTGATTTCATCAAGTAATGGTGAGTTTGACTGTTAAAGAGAGAAGAGTGCTGGTAGCCAGAGGGGAACTTGGGATTCTTACGGGCTTATTAGTAAGCATATCTATCTGCTTTTAGAAATAGAACTTCCTACTCAAAATTTTAGAAATAATTATCTTCTCTTTTTTTATCGTATTTGGGATATTTTTCTGAATATTTACTCATTAAACTCTTAGCCAGGGAAGTCATTGTCATATATATATATGTGTGTGTGTGTGTGTGTGTGTGTGTATACATATATATATATATATATATAAATGGCAAAACTCTTCCTTTACATGTTATTCTAATAATGAAATAAGCATTTAAATCTGAATCAGCTTTCTAGTTATTTGTTTGGGATAGATCCTATGTTAAAATTCAAACGTAGCAGTTAGAACTGAACTGTAGCAAGTTTCTTCTTACTTTATTTTTTTTAAAGGCAGAGGCTTGCTCTGTCACCCAGCCTGGAGTGTAGTGGCCTGATCATAGGTCACTGCAACCTGAAACTTGTGAGCACAAGCAACCCTCAGACCTCCAAAGAGTTGGGACTGCACACATGCCATCACTCCTTGCTAAATTTAAGGTTGTTATTATTATTATTATTATTATTTTAGATATGGGATCTTGCTATGTTGCCCAGGTTTTGAACTCCTGCCTTCAAGCAGTCTTCCTTCCTTGGTCTCCCAAGTGCTTGAGTTACAGGCACGAGCCACCAGGCCCAGCTAATCTTATTTTAATAAAATTTGACACGATTGTGCTAAGACATATGATTATAATAAAGCAACCTTGCCAATAAACAGCAAAATTTGCTGGTCTGTTTTACTCCCAGGGTATATAGCATGTAGTTAATTCAATCAATTTTAAAAATATATTTTGCTACAAGTTATTTCACATCTCAGGCATGCTGAATGACATGCTATTTGTTACTTATACCTGTAGGCCAACAATTTGTATTAGGAAGTACAACTTTTACAGTTTAATATTAAAGTTCATCTGATTAATAAACTGATACTGCCACAGTTTTCAAACTTTCTAGTGAATAAAAGGTCCTCGTGTAGTTTAGAAACAGCACACCAGCTGCAAGTCCAGAAAACACTTGCATCTACTCACATAATAAAAGAACCTCCAAACCTTGTAATTTATGTATTCATAACTCCTTCTTGTTGAATTTATTCTTCTCAATGGTGCAGGTGGGTGTTGCTTTGTTTTAAAAACACACAGCTCTCTTTAAGCAGTCTAGAGTGCTTTATTTTTCTCCAAAGTGCTTTATTTTTCCCCTTCATATATTGTGAGCTGGTTAGTGTTGAGGATAACTCAGCACTTCATTTAAAGCTCAAAGGTGTGATTGTTTTAAAAAACTTACTTAGTGTTCAAATTCTCATCATTTAAAGATACAAGTGTATTTGTAATTTCCTATAAATACGAGCTTGATTGTTTAAGATTTGGACAGTTCATTTTAAACTATGTTATGCATATCTTTTAAAATATTAAGATCCTGCCATGTTCCAGCAACACCTATAGATGTTGGTGAAACAGTGATGAACACACCAAAGTCCTTGCCTCCACAGAAGCTTGTCTAGTGGCATTTATGGTCTGGTAGAGTCTATAGGCATTTTTGCTTGTTTCACTTTTGTAGAACCTCTAGACTGGCAAAACAGATGCAACGGTTTCAAGTTCTGCCTTTTAAAATCTTTTCACCCTAAAAAGATGGTGCAAGTGTGTTGCTTCAGAGATGACCATTACTACTTATTGTGAACAGCAAGCATTATAAGAAATTAAGCTTTTAACCAAAAGTAGGATTAAACAATCTGCATCGCTAAGCATGTTTATTTTAGGGTTCAACACCAGAGCATTAGCAGGTAGAAAGCAACATTTTCACACAGTTTCATAAAAGGATAAACATTTTTCCAGGAAATAATCAGTGGCTAATATTTGTTCCATAATAAAGTACTCAGCTCCAGACTGAATAACAACAATAACCATTAACACCTCACAACAGTAACTGTTTATCCTTAGGGACCAAGTACCAGTTTTAGGACCTTTCTTTTTCATATATTTATCAGTTTAAGCCTCAAAATAATTATAATTCTTTGAGGTAGTTACTGTTATTGCACTTCTCTATTACGTGTAAAGAAGCTGAGACTAAGTAACTTGCCCCAGGTAACAAAAACTCCTACGAGGCAAGGCTAAGATGAGATCCCAAGTAATGTGGCTCATAGCCTCTGTGCCCTTCTCCCACTCATGCTTAAATATTGGGTGTTTTTCTTGCTTTGTCATGTTCCGGTAATTTGCTTTCTCTTGTATACGTGACTATTAATTCATGTAGCATACATATTGTACTCTGTAAAAGTATACATATTGGCTTTTTATTATGATTTGTTTCCTTATTTATAACTGTCTTCTCTTAGAAGGACTTTTATAAAAAAATACAATTCCAGCACATAGTAACCTTGAAAGTCATTTGCTTTGGTTCTTAATTAATTGTGCTTGCTTACTTGATTATTAATTAATATTATTACTTGTTTTTGTATACCTAGTCTCCTGGCAGATTTATTACATGAGAAATGAAAATTTATTCAAACTCATTGCCTAAAACTTACTTTCCTATTCCTCTGGAGAATGAAGGAAACAGAAAAGCAGCCTTATTTTTCTCATAAAGAGAACAAACCCAATTTTGCCAACCCCAAGTTTTGAGAGGGATTTCCTCTTTTCTCACTGTAGAAGGGTTTTTGATTTGGGCTTCTTTCTAGCCCAAGTATTCCTGCCATCCTGGACTCCACACTCCCTTCTCACACGTCTGTGCTGATTGCTTTCTAGAGCCGCATTACTAGACCACCCTCCCCTCTGCCTGTGCATTTCCGCTCCTCCTGAGATTAAACTGATACCAGCTTCTCTGACAAGGCTTGAGAACTTCTCTTCCTGGTCTGGGGGAGTTGCTGCTTTCTTGCCTGCTTCATTTATTTGCACGTCTGTTTATTAATTAAATTCCTGAGGACAAGTATTTGGTTTTTTTCCCCCCTATTTATTTTACTGTTGAATCCTTAGCACAAAAAACAGTACCAGGTGTATATTAGGTGTTTCATGTTTGTTGAATAAATGAATACATACCTATATCATAGCATTATATTGTATTTAATAATTTTGCACGTTTTTCTCCTTTTCACACTGTAAGCTTCTCTTTCATTTATCTTTGTATTTTTCTCCAATTCTGTACCACATTAGGTAAATTAGTAAATGTTTATTGAATTAAATGAGAAATTAATTAATACCCTTATATCTCTGTGGTACTAGATGGAGACGATTAAAAGGAGGTGGCAAGTATAACTGGTGGCTAAAATGACCAGTGCATTATACATTTCTGAACTCTGAATCAAGAAAGGAGGAGCAGAAAGGCTAAGATCAGATGTCCCCTTTCATTCTTCTGTTAGAAGCTTAGCTAACAGACACAATTATAGTTGTGTCTATAATTTGTACATTTGGGTGTACCAGTAAAGCTGAGTCCCAGATACTCATTTTTCTGGGGGGGGGCGCAACACAGTAAGGGAAATAATTCTAGAGATACAAACCCTCAGTGAAAATTTAATAAATCTGCCTCTGTCAATTAGGGAGACCCAGTGTTCATTTTTTTCTAAGTCAGGGAACTTTACAGGAGTACATTTTAGGTTTCAGATCGAATTATACATGGAAACAAGAACCTCAGGAATAATAAATAAGTTTATTATTTATTTATTTTATTTATTATTTATATATTATTATTTATTTATTCCTTGCTAGGAGGAATATACACTAGAAGATACCCATTATTCCCTTTTCTTCATATGCCTTAGAGAACCTACCTCACTTACATGGGTATTTATGGGTATTTGCTACAGGTCGTATGATCATATGATCCTTTCCTAATCAAGTGCTTGTAGAGTGTGTACTGTGTACCCAGCTTATTGGCTTGGTGGCCTGTTAACCTAGGAGAATCGATTTATGTTGGAGTGTTTCTTTTTGGAGTATTCCTTTAAGAGCAGAGGAAGGTAAAGGGAAATACAGGGGATGGAGGAAGCAGCATGTTTCAAGACAAAGTCCTGATAGCATGGCATGTTGTGGAAACAGTTCAGCATGTTCATAATGGTTGGAACTTAGATTCCAGGAGTGAAAAAGGAACTAAATTGCACTGGCCTCAGGGAAACTGAACTAAATGGATAAAGGTGAATGTTGAGAGCTGTTGGTGATTTAAAACCCATCAGCACAGTAATCACACTCTTCCCCCTTTCCTGCCCACCACCTTTGCAACCATCTTTCCACTTACTGTGCTGATTGACTCTGGTACAAATTTATGATTTCCAGTCTGAGCCCAGTGCTCAGGATGACTTTCCTCTCTCTTTTTTTATTTTTTCAGACTTATTCCTAATCAGCTGCTTTTTTCATTATCCACAGTGGTTATTCCAAACTGGAACTGCTTTTCTTAGGAACTCAGCCCTCCTGCTTCCTCATTTTAAAGTAATGATCTACCTCCCTTCTCATTTTTCCAAGTAAATAGATAATAATTGGACAGTACTCCTCAGCTTGCCTCTCTTAGCCTTCACACTCACCGGTTTGCTGATTTAGGTGATAACATCCATCCTTACTTCTTTCTTTCTGATCCAGAGGAAAGTGTGCATCTATCTCTATCTGGGAGCTTTACAAGCACTTAATTGGGGAAGGGATATCACGCGCTGCTCCTTATTTAAGCAAGAGAGGTGGTCTGAGTATTTAGCAAGATTGCCCTGGCCGTGATGTTGAGGGAGAAGTCAAGGAAGGCAAAAGTTAGACCAGTTAGGAGGATACTGAAGTAAGGTGGTGGAGACACAAAGCAGGAGTCAAATTTGAAGATCATAGGCATCAGGAGTGATTGATCAGACTTTGAAATTGAATGGGTATGAGAGTTGAGGGAGAGAGTGAAATCCTGAGTGGTTTCCCCGAATTAAGAGAGCAAATGCAGAAAATGGAGCACATTTTATGGAGAAGATGATGAATTCACTTTTGCAAATGTTCAGGTGAACTGCTCTTGGGACATCCAGTTAGAGATATCAGGTAAGCAGTTGGAAGTATGGGGCATATGGTCTATAGCTCAACAAAAATGTTTGTTTTTATCTTTGCAGTCAGAGACATCTTGGTTTATTTTGAGGTTACACAGGGTGTCCCAAAAGTTGCCCCTAAAGTCAGCATACATAGGGAAAATGAGAAATTGTTGCTAAATGTGTCTTATTTACAAAATATTTGTTACAAAATTTTACAAAGAGGTGACGGACACATTAAGAATATTTTGTACATGTTTTGCAAAATTTTGTAATGAATATTTTTTAAATAAAGGTACATTTACCTGCGATTTCCCATTTTCCTTGTGTACATGACTTTAGGGGTGACCTTTGGGGCACCCTGTACAAGTCTTGGGTGAGATCTCCTGGAGATAGAGACGAGAGTAACCCTGGGGAATAACACAGGAGAGAGATGAAGAGGAACGCGTGAAGGAGCCTGAGAATAAATGGCAGAAAGAAAGAAGGCAAGTAAGAGGTGTTGTGGGTGTGTTTAGTTCCTTGAGGACAACAGGAATTGTACTGCTAGCCTCTAGAAATACCTGGCAAATTGTATATACTTGGTAAATATTTATTACATTGCATTAGTAACAAGGCTCAATTAAAATCAAGAGTTTGCACTTGGTGAGAGCTCCCTTTGTCTGAAATCACGTGTAGCTTGGGCTTCTGGAAAGAAAGGGTTTGTAAATGGGACAGTTTGGAGAGGTAAAATGTCAAGATATAGAAAATACATGGACAGGCTGGGTGACCAGCATGGTTAGGGGTACAATCACTGCAGCAGCCATAGGATGTTATTTTCCATAGAAACATATTTGCTGATTTAGGTTATTCTGATTGCCATCCTGTGAGAGAATAATCATTGGTAGCTTCCTGTCAGCGATTTTGCCACTTTAGTGGGGGTGGGTGGGAGGGGTGTCACAGACCTGAACATTTTCTTGGCTTTTTATCTTCATTAATGTTTGATCACATTTAAGTTATATTGTAACATTAGTGTAATGAGTTAGAATTAAAAGCTGTTCTAAACTGGATTATATACTCTTCTGTTTCCACAAATAATCTTCTTTTTTTGGAGACAGAGTCTCATTCTGTTGCTCTGGGTAGAGTGCTGTGGCATCATAGCTCATAGCAACCTCAAACTCTTGGGCTCAATTGATCCTCTTGCCTCATTTTTTCGTTTTTAGTAGAGATGGGGTCTTGCTCTTGCTGAATTTGGTCTTGAACTTCTGAGCTCAAGCAATCCACCCTCCTCGGCCTCTCAGAGTGCGAGGATTACAGGCATGAGCCACTGAGCCTGGCCCACTGAGGGCATGGATAGGAATTTACAGCCATAAAAGAATTCATCCAAATAGGACATAATTTGGCCTCACATTAGCCAAGGACCACTTAGGGTTTCCATGGGTTTGAATGGACGTTGGGGTGGGGGGCATTGCCCCTGGAGCTGTGTAAGAGTACTCATTGAAAGAGTACAAAGAAAGTCTTAAAATTTCTATTTATAAAATGTTTTTGTATATGTTTTTAAATGTGCATTAGATACTGGTACAGTGCCCCATGTTTGTAGGTAAATAATATTTGATTTATGTAAATATGGGGGAGGGTTGCCCTACCATTTAAAATTGGCAAGTGTGTGTTTGATTAAAAGAATATTTTGGAGACCTTAAATTTAAATCATAGTTATGATTTGAGCATTGTGAGTAAGCAGGGAACATTTGGAAGTTTCTTAAAATTGTGTCAATCATTTTAGCTAATACCAGATTTCAAGTTTTTCAGTTGCAAAATGCAGATGTGT
Source organism: Perodicticus potto (assembly GCA_963574655.1). NCBI lineage: Eukaryota > Metazoa > Chordata > Mammalia > Primates > Lorisidae > Perodicticus > Perodicticus potto. The sequence goes on along the minus strand of CAUYRH010066850.1, from coordinate 29,588 downwards.
GAATTGACCATTCCTTACTATGGATTTTAATGGAGAGCATTAAAACCCAACCTCCAAACCTTTTGTTGCAGTTTTTGTGAACATGCCAAAGTTTTCTCATGAACTACCTAATGCCTCTCCACATACGGTACACGTTCTTTGCAGTCATCCTTTAGTCACAGGCAGTTTAAGCTGTTAAATAGTATCCTGCTTTAAAAGGTAGGCTGATGGCGTTTCTATCTTCTGGTACATCTGGTAAGTTAATATATACAGTCTGTGAGTATCCTGCAGGGACCTGTTTTTACATGCATACAGGGACATTTATGTAGAAATCAAAGGCCATGAATCAGAAGAACACAACTCTTGTTTCCAGTGTACTGGAGGCTTAAAAAAATTGGCTTTGAAAAATTGAAAGTAGTGTGGTTTGTTTTTATTGTGAAACCGATCAGGAGGAACAATTTACAGTCATTGCCATTCTTCACAGCTGAATGGAATAGAGGTGCCTGCTTGGTGAAATGGAGCAGCTGCACCCGTTTTCTCTGGGCTCACAAAAACATTTGCTTTTTAGTCGAGAACTTTAGATGGTGGGGTATAGTTTGTTTTCATGATGGAAGTGGTCAGTTGTGCCTTACCAGACAGCTGTAGTGTAATTAAGAAAAATTGTGTGAAAGTGGATTAAATATAAAACAAGAAGGCTTTTTTTTTCTTTCCAAAAAGGGAAGGGTGACCTTAAATTTATTCATTTTTTTCTTTAATGTGTAAAAGCAGAAATATCGTTGTCACTTTGATCTGCAAGATTTCTGCTATTTCACAATATCATTTAACTCTAGGAAACATGAGATGCTCCACCACAGAATATTTGCTGCTTTTTGTAACAAGTGCAAACTGAAAAGCACAGGTTTTAAGATGAGTTAGCTTGTGAGAGATCAGCCTTCAAAATAAAGTTTAAAATAAAGAACTGCAAACTAGTATTTATGTCAACTTCAGTGCATTTTAAAAGTCTACTTTTATACAAAAAAATTGTAAGGCTGCTTTTTAGACTAACTTTGTACTCAAGCTGCAACATTTGGGGAACTTTCACAAGCGTTAGGGTATTATTTATTTTTTAAGACTAGACTGTGAAAGGTAAAAATTACATTTTTCATGATAAATTTTACAATGAATTTAGCCAAATAATAATTAAGTTGGTGAAGTGTTGATTTGTTGTAGTTAAATGTGCTAGATTAGGCTGTCAATTGACTTTGAAAGGCATACACTTATTTTATGCAGCAGACTTTGAAATAAGAATAGAATGCCTTCATTTGCATCACAGTCTACGGTAGCAAAATAACTGTTTCAAGGCCAGAAGGAGCAGAATTTCTATGGAGATAAAAAACTGTTGTGTTCACCAAGATTTGTGCAAGCTACTCATTTATTTCAAGTTTTTATACTGATTGCCCAACTCACTCAACTCAATAAAAATAAAGTTTTCATACTGGACAAAATGAAGGTGCCGGTTTCAGGTTTACTTTAAGACTTCATTATATGTTGATGATTTTCTAGGGGAGACTGTTAGACTTTATTTCATTTAGAGGAATTTGGAAAGCTAGATGAAGGGAGGTGAGTGGGAAGTTGCAGACCAAATGCTCCAGCTATTTCCAATCCTGTAGCCCTTGCCCTAGAAGATATTCTAGGAGGGGAGAACTCTGCATAGGATTGGATGTTTTAAAGAACCCTCTGGCTCTCTGGTGACTGTACTCCCATGATTCCTTCTGTCTTTCCTCGCCAGGGACCCTAAGAAAACACCGAGAATCAGGCTTCAATTCATTCTAAATGGCAAACCATGGCTGCAACATGATAGTTGAATCTTTGTTCTGTTTGCAAACTAAGCCCTCATGTATCCCAAACTCTTCTCCTTTCTCTAAGGAATTACTCAAGTTAGATGCTATCCTGTGACTTCTCTGCAGTCTCCTGCATCCGTAGAGCATGAGTAAAGTAGTTTAGAAAGGTGAGTGGGACAGAGTGTGGGCTGGATTGGAAAGACACACTAGCATTTAGGAAACTGGCACCAAAGAAGGCTTAAAATACCGTTTAAAAACTGGTCTGATGCCAGTTTTTTAAGGTAAAAAAGCAATAATGACTTTCACTGGAGATAGCAGCATGATGCAGTGAGGGAAATACTAGACATGCTGTTACTGGAATTAAAAATCAAAAGATGTGGATTCAAGTCCCAGCTGGCTGCACGTTCTGGGAAAACCATTCCCTCAGCTTCTGTTACTTCATGTAGAGAGTGGATCCTCTTCCACATACCAAACAGGTTGTGAGTCTTAAAAAAGAGAGACAGAACAAGAGCAAGAATGTAAAGGTGTTGCGAGGAACTACAGTACAGTTATGGAACCTGCAGCAAATTATGGAACCGTTGGGCTCATTTGTGTCCTTTTTTTTTTTTTTTTAAACTCTTGGCAGCCGAAGAAAGGGAATGTAGCAAATGATAAATTTTACAAATGTAGATTCTTTGTCTGAGTGCTCTCAGAGCTCCTTGATAATCCCATTTCTTATCTCGGTTTGATTCCCAACCCACTACTTTCTCACACCAATTCTGAACCCTGTCACTATTCATCCACTAGCCCTGGTTTCCCCTTTCTTAGTCTTAGGAGATAAATTACCCCCTAGATTGGCCAGGAAGGTTGAGCAATGCCCTGGAGCTATCCTGGCCACCATCTCAAAATGTCTCTTTCTTTACCCAATTTCCTTCTCACTTTCTCCTTCTTGCAAAAGGTGAACTCTGCTCTTGTCACCTTCTCAACTCATTGCCAGTCTTGCTTCCTTTTTTGCAATTTCAATCCCCATATTTCATTGTCCCATTTTTTAAAATTAGGTTTATTGAGGGATAATTTACATACTGCAAAATTCACCCTTTTCCATGTACGATTCTTTGATACTTTTTGTTAATGCGCAGCTACACATTTTCAAATACCGGATTGGAGAAGTGTTATGCAATTGTGAAGGCATCATCACAACCAGCATAAGCATCACCTCCTAAAAGTTCCCTTGTGCTCCTTTGCAATCCATTCCTCCTACCCCACACGCGCATCCCCAAGGAACTACTTTGTTTTCTGTCACTAAGAGTATATTTTCTAGATTTTTATATAAATGGAATCATATAGCATGTTCTTTCATTTCATTGGCCACTTCCTTTTTTTTTTTGAGGCAGAGTCTCACTATATTGCCCTGGTTAGAGTGCTGTGTCATCATAGCTCACAGCAACTTCAAACTCTGGGGTTTAAGTGATTCTTTTGCCTCAGCCTCTCAGGTAGCTGGGATTATAGGCACCTGCCACAATGCCCGGCTATTTTTTGTTGTCGTTGTTGCAATTGTCATTGTTACTTTAGTTGGCCCGGGCTGGGTTCAAACCCACCAGCCTCGGTGTATGTGGCTGGCACTGTAACCACTGTGCTATGGGCGCCAAGCCTCAATACATTTTTTTCCTCAGATTTTTTTCTTCAGTTTTTTTCTTTTTTACTAGATGATATATACAAATGGTTCAAAAATACATGAAAAGGAATATTATAATATGTTTTCCTATATCTGTCTTCCATCCGCACAGTTCATATTCCCTGAAAAGTAAACCATTGCTATTAATTTCTTGTGAATTCTTCCACAGTTCCTTTGAGTATATTCAAAGCTTCCCTCTTCTCCTTGTTTTTTATACAAAAGGTAGCTTAACTATACTGACAATTTTTGCACAATATATTTTCACTTAATAGCATATCTTTAGAAATTTCCAAATAGGCTCGGCGCCTGTGGCTCAACGGGCTAAGGCGCCAGCCACGTACACCTGAGCTGGCGGGTTCGAATCCAGCCTGGACCCGCCAAACAACGATGACGGCTGCAACTAAAAAATGGCCAGGCATTGTGGCGGGCACCTGTAGTCCCAGCTACTTGGGAGGCGGACGCAAGAGACTCGCTTGAGCCCAGGAATTCGAGGTTGCTGTGAGTTGTGATGCCACGGCACTCTCTCCAGGGTGACAGCTTGAGGCTCTGTCTCAAAAAAAAAAAAAAAAAAGAAAGAAAAAAGAAATTTCCAAATAATATAGAGAGCTGCTTAATTCTTTTTTTTTTTTTTTTGACAGTTGCATGATATTTTATTATATGGCCATGCTATACTTTATTTACCACTCCCCTGTCTATTGACATTTAGGTCATTATAAAACAAATACATATGTCATTTCCAACACGAGCAAATATATGTGAATGTGCATAATTGCCAATATTTTACTTTTTTAGCCTAGAAAAATTATTTGTGGTTCAACTAATACCTGTAGAATAAATTTTCAGATGTGTAATTATTTGGGACTAAATATTTAGTATTCTTTTGATTTTCGGTTCCACTACCAGACATCAAATTTAAAAAAGAGAGTGGAGAACCTTGAATGAAATGTTTATAACTAAGGAGGAAATATCCATGCACGAACAGGGCTATGTCTTGAAGTCCTTTGCCCGTAAATTGTTTTAGTAACATGACTGACTCTAACCGTGACCCAGGCAGTTCTGTTAGTGTTCCTTGCCTATTAATAAAAGCCTTTGCTTTCTCCATATTAAAAGACTTAAAATAGAGTTCTGGGATCCTTTTTCTTTCCCATTGCAAAGAAATACCTTCTTACCTTCTTATCTGCTATCATTGTTATCCTCCTTTGGTCCTCATGATTATTTTTAATATTACAACATTTTATGTCTTAATGCAGTGTTAGAGTCTCCAGAAAGGGCTGACTTTGTACATATGGCAAATAGGTAGAGTGTGTTCAACACAGTGAGTCAACTAACCCATCTTGGCTTCTCCAACATTGGTCACATGCGTGCTGCGTGCTTGCCTGTGTGTGTGTGTGTGTGTGTGTGTGAAAGAGAGAGAGACAGAGGGAGGGAGTGAATACAGGTGAAGGTTAACAGTCTACAGTTTTCATTGTACTGTTCAAATTTTCTATAGATTTAAAATTTCTCAAAATAAAAAGCTGAGAGTATATTCTTTGCTGATATTATTTACCGTTAATTAGGGACTGCAGCTTCATTACCCACTATGTTCTTTTTTTTTTAGTGTTTCTAGGTTTGAAGACATCTTAGAAACTCTGCCCCCAGATAAAATGAATGATGATAGCAACTGATGCTTCCTCTTCGCCACCTGTTAGAGTAGGCGTGTGGATGATGTCATTTCAGCCTCTCCCCAGTCTCTTACCTTCCTCGTTTCTCAGTTGGGGCCACTTAGGCACGGTGAAGTTAGTGTGAGGAAGTGTGAGGTAGAAAGGTGCTAGAACTGTAGGCTTCATTCAATCTGCTCTTTATTTTTTCCTAAAGTATTTTAAAGTGAAAAGTAAGTTATTCTCTGGCTCAAACTCTTAAAACAATTAACTTAAGCCAGAAAATATCTGGAGGCCTTATGAAGGAGTACAAATTGATGTAAATGAAAAAGAAAATCGACCACCTTCTTGACACATTAATTTGCCAAGCTCTGCAAACAAGGACTGCTTTGTGTGCACATGGTACTTAGAGCTTGCCTACTCCTTTTCTGCATTTGCTGCTTTTTTTTTATATACTTACCAGCCTGCTAAGAGGAATTATTATTTTTTTTGTAAGAATTTTAAAAGTTTAATGAGGGAAAAAAATTACAAATAGAAGTCCATTTTTAATGTTGTACAAAAAAGTATATGTAAAACCAAAAGTAAATAAATCTCATCGCATTTGTTCATACCACTATCTAGTTCTTCATGTTAATGTTACTATTCAGACAATGGAAAGTAGGTAGCAATTTAGGGATCAGGAAGGAGATAAAACCAAAAATCCTTTCTACCACATTGATTCTTCTATAACTGTGTATAGCTGTGCTCACAGAGCTGGCTTCTTTTAGTTCTCCATTGCACAGAAATTCATTTGTATATAAAATTGAACCTACTCAACAACTGAGGGAGACTACAAATGAGGGGTCCATATCCTGGTGCATTGTCGTACAATTCAAACAATGGCGCAACTACCAACTTATAATTTTTCGGGACTGCAAACAAGGCTTTCTCTTGAAGCTGAACCAGAGACAACTTCTTACATTTCTTAAGCTTTGTAATATGTGCAGGAATATATGGATACTGAGCAGGTTGAAAAATTGGTCTCTACCAGTTACCGATGCAGTCATCAATGACCCAGCCTTGATGAACTCCATCTTGGCGACCCATTATCTCTGTCATGAAGTGTTTTAGTCCTTCAACTTCATCTTCTCCTGGGTTGAGTTCACCACCAGGTAATTTGAAGAAAGTTGTTCCCAGCTGTTGCAGTAACACATGGGGTAGCCGGTGCTCATGTACAATCAGAACCACTTCTACAGTCCTCCTCATTCCAGTTTTATCAAATTCCTCCCTCTTGCGCTGAAATCTGGCTGCAACAGAATAGTCCTTCTCCTAGAGGGGCTCTTTTGTACCAAGAGTATAATTGATAAGATGGTACAGGTTGATGGTGTGCTCCAGAGTGAGGGGCTTGGTCTGCTGGATATACTTGTTGCCAAACTGCCAAACTTGTTGATTGACCCCTGGGGCCGGCTGGTCTGCGAGGGCAGTATCACCGACATGCTAGTGACTTCTGGCACTGGTCAGGAATTGGGAAGCAGAGCAGACTTTTCCCTGAGGACATGGGCATCTGTGACCCACTCAGCAGCTGCAGCCCACCATTAGCGGGAGAGCACAAGTAAGGGGCATTCTTGTTCTTTTCCTGTATGTATCCTGTACCTTTCCGCCTTTCCGTCTATGTGGACTTTTTTCCACCAGAACTTAATTTCAGGATTTTCTATCTTATGACCATCACCCCTATTGTGCGCACCGTCTGGCTATTTTGATTCCTCTTCATCTTGAAACCAAGCTCTTCTCACAAATGATTCTTAGAAGCCATAGTGGAGTTTCCTCATCTCTCTACTTTCTCTTCTCAGCCTCTCAGCCACCCTCCAGGAGCCTGTTTTCCTTCTAGCAATTTCCTATGCTAATCTTTTATTTACAGCACTGAGACTGTATCGTATGCACAATTTTATAGTTTGATTTCTTTTTCTACTTTCATTTGAGGGCCTTTTTTTCAAGTCATTAATTCTTAACTTTTTATTTATGAATGGAGTCCAGAAAGAAATGTGCACAAGTGATAAGTTCAATGACTTTTTATAGAATGTCTTTAGCATCTAAATCAAGAAACTGAAATTACAGAATCCTAGAATCTTTTCCCAACCAACCCTATATAGTCACTTCACCCAACTTCCAAAGCTCTCCTGGCTTCTAACAGGATAGAATGTTTTATGTATATGAAATATATGTAAATGGAATCATACAGTGTGTACATTTTTATGTCTGGCTTCTTGCACTAAAAAGTGTTAGATTTGTAAGATTCATCTATATTATTCCATGCAGTTGTTGTTCACTATTTTCATTGTTATATATTCCATTGTGTGAATATACATTATAAGTTTTTAAACATAATATTAATGTCTGTATAATATTCCATTTATGGATATATCATAATCAGTTCCCTTATTTTTTTCAAGGTTTTCACTGTTAGAAATAACCCAATAATAAACATCTTTGTATAAATACCTAAATTTGTGTCCATTCTTAGAATGAATAAATCCTAGAAGTGGATGGATAAAAGCTTATAAACTTGAAAAGTTCTTGCAATATATTGCCAAATTGCTTCTCAAGTGGGTTACACCCACTTAACTTTCCTTTTGGCTTAGTACCTGATGCATAAGTATTGTATACAGTTTTGCTGACAAGAACTGGATGTACTGGAATCTTTTATATCCGAAAATCCATTCCTGAGTTCTTTTATATCCGAAAATCCATTCCTGAGTTTTCTGTGTCATTGATCTGATCTATCTTCTTTCCAGTTAATTATTATTTTAATTGCTTTAGATTTTTTAAAAGTTAGTAGTGTATGGGGCACAACTTCCCTTCCTCCACTTATTCTTTTTCAAAAATCATCTCATTGTTCTTTTTCTATTTTTTTTTTTCTAGTAGAACTTTAAAATACACTATTGTGTTCTGGAAAAAGAAAGTCACTGGAGATTTTATTAGAATTGCATTACTGGCATTTCTATACATTAATGTGGAAAGAATTGACAGATATGTTTATAATTTTATCCAGGAATGATTCCCCATTTATTCAAGTATTCTTATTAAATGCCATTCAGTAAAGTTTTATAGGTTTATTCCCAAAGAACTTGTATTTTTTTAATTTTATTTCTGAATATTTTATATTTATTGGCTGTTGGACACTGAGTAATATTTTTGTTATATTTTATAACTCCTTATATGAAAGCTACAGAGTTTTATGTGTTAAATTTGTGTTTATCCTCCTTACTGAGCTCTCGTTAATTGTTAGCAGTTTTTTCCTCCGTAATGCTTTTAGAATTGGGAACATTTGATTTCTAATTTCAGAAAAGGAAAAATTGATATTTAGGTTAAAGAAATAGAAAAACAGTAACCCATAAAAATATTAAAAATAGAAATATAGAATTCTGATCATTTGTAGAACTCCGTTTTTTAATGTGTTGAGGTACTCAAAATTTTTGTCAAATCACAACTATTTTCCCTAGCCTTATATTTTGAATGAAGAAGCAAGTCAAAAAGTTTAACATAAAATTAATGACGAAATTTTAAAATGTAAAAATAATCTGTCATTACTTTAGGCAAAATAGTTATGAAAACCACATCATTTACCATTTATATTTTTCTATATTTTTTCTATTTTCTCATTTTTTAAAAGTTTCCTTTTCTTATCTGTTCTCTATTTTGTTTCTTTATTTTTTTTTAAGGAATATAGTAGTTATGGAATAAACTTTTAAAATATTAATAGAAAATAAACTTTAGAGTAAATAAGGGAAAGAATGAAACTACTTCAGTTTTGCTTTTAGATTTATTTTCTGCCATATTCTCATATACCTTTCTGTTCTTCTAGAATCTCAGGCATCCTCAAACTTTTTAAACAGAGACCCAATTCACTGTCTCTCAGACCATTGGCGGGCTGGACTATAGTTTAAAAAAAAAAACTATGAACAAATTCCTGTGCACACTGCACATTTCCTATTTTGAAGTAAAAAAACAAAACGGGAACAAATACAATTCACACCAACGCATGTGGCCCGCAGGCCGTAGTTTGAGGACCCCTGTTCTAGATCATTCTAATGATTTTCTTCTTATGCCATCTGAATAACTGTTATACATGTGTATATGTGAGATACCAATGTTTGTGTCATGTATTATCTTATTTATCACTTTTTTCCCTCAGAGATAAGAAAATATGTGTAAATTGTCTGTGTGTCTGTATGTGTGTGTGTGTATATATATATATATATAGCATATGTAATAAAAATTATTTCTCAGTTAAATAGTTTTCTTTTAGTTTTTAACTTTTAAAGTTGTTTTTTTTTAATTCATTTTAATTTGTAGGCTTTTTGTTTAATTTTAAGGATAGTTTTAAGTGCCTAGAAACGTGAACCACAAATGTAATCAGAAAATAATACTTTAATCCTAGTTAATCCACATTATTGACCTTCTGTGCCTCCAGTAGCAACAATAGCAGAATGTCTAATGTATAATCTCTTGTGTGTCCTCACGTATTCACTGGCAAAGTCAGAGCCAGAGATTAACTGTCCGCTTTTGAGATTGTAGTTTTGCTGATTTTAGGGAAGAGACTATCTAGGGTCTTGTTTAATCCTTGTAAGAGACAGGCTGGTAGTACCCATCTTGTCTAATTTGTAAAATGAAACTAGCTCAGATCAATTACAGATTGTTGTAACATGCTCTAAGTGTAAGCCAAAACTGATGGCTATTAAAATACATTTTTCTCTTGTCAAAATAAACTGAATTTACTATCTCTAATGACAGTAGCATTGAAATCCCAAGAACCTGAGAATCCTATCTTTAATAGAATGGAAGATACTTTCTTTTTCTTTCTTCTTTTTTTTTTTTTTTTTTTTTTGTAGAGACAGAGTCTCACTTTATCGCCTTCGGTAGAATGCTGTGGTATCACACAGCTCACAGCAACCTCCAACTTATGGGCTTAGGCGATTCTCTTGCCTCAGCCTCCAGAGTAGCTGGGACTACAGGCACCCACCACAACACCCGGCTATTTTTTTGTTGTAGTTTGGCCGGGGCCAGATTTGAACCTGCCACCCTTGATATATGGGGCCAGCACCTTACTGACTGAGCCACAGGTGCCACTACTTTATTTTTCTTAAAAAAAAAAAACTAAAAAAGCATATGCTGCAAGGTTTGCTTCTATGGGTGTTGAGCTTTGGAGCTAGGAGGTAAGAATCAAAGTGGACAGTCAGGACACTATAGTGGAATATAGTGGGTTTGGAAGTAGGTATGAAAGAGTTGCTAAAATAACCTCAAAAGTTGCTTCTAAGTCTTAACTACCAAGATTTGTAGTTTAAAAACAGACTATTGGGAATTATAGAGGTAAAGTGATGTGCTTTTATTAGAGAGGTAAAACTGATTCTAAGTCCTTAGAAGAAAAAAGAAACAAAATGTTAAAGCTGGAAATAATTACACCAAGCTATGCTTAAAAACTAGCAACAAAACTGCTTCCTCAGGAGCCCTGTTACATGTGGTAATTCAGTTTGGTTTGCACATTGTTATAGACCAATCAGTACACTGCACTTCTGGTTAAGTAAAATGAAACCAGAAACAGACCCTGTACACTGTCTAATTCAGTGCATTCACATAAAGGAGGTGGAATAAAGAAATTTAAAACAATAAATGGTTCCAGTTTGCCTTTGGCAAACTGACAATATGGCATTTTGAAGGTGGATATTATTCATGGTGAGAATTGTGAGTGAACTGTTTATAATTATTTTAGAACGAAGTCAGTCTGGAACCCAGACAGCCACAGTTTGAATAAAACTCTACCACTTACAAGTTTTTGAATGCCAGGAACTTTTAAAATCCCCCTTTTGTTATTTTTTTCACCTGTTAAATCAACAAATCATTTCTACTTCATAAAGTTTTTGTAAATAACTTGTTTTAAGGAGCTTGTTGCTTTTCATGAAGTTCGTCACTATTTCCTTGAAAAGTGGAAAAATACTTGCTTAAAATCTTTTAAGGAAGGAAAATGCTATGTCATACTCTGTATTCTAAACAACGTGATTCCACATTATTTCATCTGAACATATTTTTAAAATAGTTTTTGCCCTTCCTCCGTAGAAAGGTTCCCTAATTATCTGAACTCCATTGGAGTTTTTGTTGCATATGAAAGATCCCTGGGGAATTGTGCCTACTGATTTCCTGTATAGTCATTTATAAGTGTCTGAAGAATGTCATGTCAGTACTTCAGATTTTAGCAGGTAAAGAAAAAAGAAATGTACCAAGGAATCAAGTAGTCATAGGATGTGATAAAAGGATTAAATTCTGGGTATGTGACAAAGTTGTAGTAGAAAGAATGAACGCTTTTAGAACAATGGTTTGGGGGAGGATGCAATAAAACTTTTAAGAATTTTATTTATTGGGCAGCACCTGTGGCTCATTGAGTAAGGCGCCCACCCCATGTACCGAGGGTGGTGGGTTCAAACCTGGCCCCGGCCAAACTTTACCAAAAAGTAGCTGGGCATTGTGGCGGGCGCCTATGGTCCTGGCTGCTCGGGAGGCTGAGGCAAGAGAATTGCCTAAGCCCAAGAGCTGGAGGTTGCTGTGAGGGCAATAAAGTGAGACTCTGTCTCTACAAAAAAAAGAAGGAGAAGAATTTTATTTATTCATTCATTAAATTGAATCTTTCAGCATCACATGTATGCTGGATGAGAAGGGGGTGAGATGGAATGGGGAGAAGTGTTTAAGGCAGATAGAAGAGTACACATGAAAGGCAGCACATTTGTGGATCTCAGTGTTGTTTTATGGCTGGAGTGTAGAGTTGGAGGGGAAGAGGTGAAAGAGGATGAGAGAATTAATGAGGGGTCAGATCATCCTGGACTCCTAAGTCCTGTAAAGGAATTTGACCTTTACAATGAGGGCCATAAACTAGTTGGGGAGTAGATGGAGAAAAGGCTCAAATCTGTGTTTAAGAAAGAAGAGGAGACATGAGGAAGACTGACTGTGGCCAGTTGTGGCAATCACAGCATGAAATGATGTGGCCTGAACTTGACTTGAGTTAGTAGCGATGGAAAGCTGATAATAGAGGCTATGACACAAAGATGTAGGGAATGAAGGAAGGAGAAGCAGCAAAGCAACTAAATGCTTGGTGGTACTTGTCCTTCCTTGACATGAAGAGTACCAAGGTGAGAAGGTGAAGGGAGTAAAAGATTAATTTGGTTTTGGTTGGTGGGTTAAAGAAGCCTGTGAGATATGTCAACAATACCGTATACCTAGTTATATCTATGTCATACTCTGTATTCTAACCACCTTGACTAATCCTCTCATTTATTTTTTGTGTATTTTGAAATGTTGTAAAAACAGTACAAAGAGATTTTTTTTTTCCAGAATCATTTGAGAGTAAATTGGAAATGTATCATTATTTCCAAATACTTGAGTGTGTATTTCCTGAGAACAAGGGTATCTATCACCTAAATCATGAAATTAATCATCAAAACCATGGACCCCATTATGTTTTGTCCCAGTGATGTTCTTTATAGCAAAAGGACAGAGTTCAGGATCACGTGATGTATTTAGTTGTTATGTCACTTTAATCTCCTCCCATCTTGAGGGGTTCCTCAGAGTTTCCATGACTTTCAGTATCAAGACATTTTATCACAGGCTAATTATTTTATAAGACGTATTCCCAATTTTGTTCTGCTTGACATGTTCTTGCAATTATATTCAGTTATGATTCAGGAATTTTTATTAGGAATATCACAGAAATTATGTGTTCTTATTTCATTCTATGAGCTGGTACACAGCTGTTACATTACTGAAGATGTTAACCATGATCACTTACTGAAAAACCTATGTACCAGATTTCTTCACTGTAAAATTACCCATTCTTTTTTTATAATCAGTATTTGGGGGGGTAATATTATATAATATCCTCTTCCCCATTAACTTTTCATCCACTAATTTTAGCATTTATTTATGTTTCTTGGGGAAATCAATTATTACTATGATAGTTGCCAAAGGGTGATTTTCTGATTTTTTTATTCCTTCTCCATTAGTCAGTTGGCCTTCTATCACAAGAAAGATTTCCTCCTCTTCAGACTTATTTTCCATTCTTCTATAATATCAGTATAGACGCATGGATTTATACTTTTTTAATTGATTATAATCTGTTACTAATGTTATTTATTTTAAATATTTATGTTATTTATGTTAAAATATACCAGTTTTAACCAATGGGACCCCCCACCAACTGTCTTCTTTTTGTTTGGGGGTTTTGTTTGTTTGTTTACACTCCAAAAGAACTGCTTGATGACATTTCCTTAAAATGTTCTGCTCACATAAATTGAGAAATAAAACGATAAGCTTGCCAGTGGGTACAATGTAAGGGTACATGGCACACCTCTTGGGTGTGAGACACAACTATAGGAGGACTCTGCCTAACAAATGCAAACACGGTAACCTAGCTGTACCCTCACGTCAATCTGAAAGAAAAAATAATATCAAAGAAAAAAAACATAGACTTATCAATAGGGAAGGACATAATTGGATGAGAAAAAATGAATAAGCCCAAAATAATGTATTTAATTCCACAACGATTTAGTTTTTTATTGACATTTAAATATAGATCTGTTTACTGGTTTGAAAACTCAGGTCCCAACCAAACTGAAGCTCCCTGGCTCTTCATTCTGCTACTGCTATATACTGAGTCCCACTCTGGGAAACTTTTAACGGATCACACCATTTAGTATAATCTGAGAATCAAAAGTCCAAGCATATTCTTTATCCTTTTCTTCTGGACTACTTTTGCTATGAGCTGTGAAGGTAAATGCCTGCTCTACAGTGCAGTTGATGCTGTATAGAGAAGTAAATATTTGGTATGTTTTCTCTCTGCAAGCCTTGTTGGGAGAAATACTTCTTGCTCTCCCTTTAGATTGAGAGGCTGTCCCTGTGCACCATGCTCTGGTGTCTAGGGCCTTGCTGTCACTAGGGTTGATGTGCTTTCTCATAAGGGAAGAAAGAGAAGTTGACATCCATAGGAGGGGAGGAGGTTTTCCTCATTTTAACTTTGGATGTGGTTAAAGTGTGTAAGTCGGAGAAAAGATTTGGCTGAAACAGTCTTTTGACTGAAGGAGCTACTCTTAGACAACTTTGCGTAGCACAGCTTATGTGTTAGTATGTTTCTCTTTTTCCATGCTAGTTGTCCAAGCCTTTAAAAAGTTACTGGAAGTTGGAATTTTTTCTAGTGTGTTTTGCAGTTAGGCACATGTCCACTTGAATTCTAATCTCATGAAGCTTGCCCTCTAGAAAACTGCTGAATTTATTCAAAATCACTGAGTTTCAATGATATAAATAGGTATATAATGGGGATTTAATAAAAGAAGTCTAATTTCAAGAAATCTAATTTATGAAATCAGGTATACTGTGGTAATTTGGTGGTAATAAATAAGAAATACAGGTTTAAAGTACATATAACATGTATAATTTTTGTAATATTAAAATGGTAACTGTCTTTATTGTTTAACCAAGCTTGAAGTTCTTGAAGTTAGTGATTCCGTCTTTACCAACTAAAATAATTGCGAAGTTTTGGGAATAGTACAGTTATTTTTAGAGGAATTTAAAAAAAATCATAAAAAATTGTTGGCATCTACTTCTCATGTCATACCATGTTTTAAAAAATGTGTATTTTTTAAAATTAGTCAAATATGTATCTGTGAACCTAAAATTCAGCTTTGAATTCAATAAATAAGAGAAATAAAAATACTTTATCAGAATTCTTTTGGACTCTCAACCGCTTTTCTTTCTTTTTTTTTTTTTTTGAGAAAAGGTCTCACCATGTTTCCCATGGTAATCTTGAACTCTTGAGACTCAGCTTCCAAGTATCAGCCATATTTTATATTTCATGTAAATATCTCAAACTCACTGTAACTGTGTAAAACTCAGTAAGATTGCTTTTCAGTCCCATTTTTCCAACATACTTAGAGACCTGTCAGTTTTCCTAACTGAGTCTTTGCACCTTCTTCTACCCTTCCAAACTGCTGAGAAGTGTTTCAAGTGTCTTACAGCTGGGCTACCCTGTCCTTCCTTATTGCAGTGATCGTATCCTAACTTTAAAATAGAACTGCAATCATTGATCTCTCTTTAAGCCTTTTGGTTAGCCTCTGCTTTTCATCCAGTTCAAAATGCTGTTAATAAATTTATTTCCTTTTACCAATAATAGTGTAGCCTTTTCAGCTTCTTTCATTTAACCTAGTGGTTCTCAACCTGTGGGTTGCCACCCACAGGAATTGTATTAAAGGGCCGCAGCATTAGGAAGGTTGAGAACCACTGATTTAACCCATAGTTTCATTAAAAACTTCACTTTTTCAAAGACTATCTACCATCCTCCTCTTGACCCTGAGACATTTGCTGCAATGCATCAGTCATAAAACAGCCGTTTGGTAAGGGCCTACCATGTGCCTACTTGGTGCCAGCCACTATCCAGATGCTGAGAATATTGTGACAAATAAACATGCCATTGTCCTTATGGAACTGCTAGTCTTTTGGGAGCAACAGCTGTTAAGCAAGTTAGTGCACATAATTAAATGAGAACACATGTGTGAAGGAGAAGGAGGAGAACACGTAACTTGTAAAGGGGGTCTGGGTTCCACTGGCGATTCCTGAGGAGGTGGTATTGAAGCTGAGGAGTGAAGAGTGAGCACTAATTAGTAGCTTGTTGAAACCTAGGTGGAGGAACATTGTAGGCTAACAGTGGGCCTTGCTCTTTTTATCATCACTTTTCACTCTGTAATCAACAAATTCTCATACTATTTAGCCGGCGCTGCCCGGTGCTTTTGGAATCTCAACCGCTCAGTGTCACCCGGTGCTGCTTCCTCCTTTAATGAGCTCTCGCCTTTCCATATTTCTGGTTTTGTGGTATCAACCTACTTTGGAGCTCCTGAAGTCAAATTTTCCATATTGTTAGTTTAGGATCTGTCAGTAGTAGGTTCTCAAAATGTGTTTGTCTGATGCCTCCTACTGCGACTTTCCTCCCCTTTTCTTTACCTCAACCCCCCAGATTTTCTGTGATTTGTATAGGAAGGAGCACAAGCCCGCAGTGGGGAGAGTCTTAGAATGTGTCGATGTGTGTGTGTGTTGAGCCCCTCTCCCTAAACACCTGAATTTCACTCTCAGCAACCTTCCCTTCCCATCCTAGTGATATTAAGGCTTAAGAAGATTAAAAATGCCCCTTCTTCAGAGGAAGTTTAGGTATTTTGCTTTAGATTATTAAAAAATATGCATACTAGCTCTGGAATTTTTCGTAATCTATAATTGCTTCATCTGTTTACTGTATTAATATATATTTTAGATTTCTTGATTTATTAAAAATTTCCATTTCATAATTAGGAGTTGGAATTTTTCTACATTATAACATATTGATATTTGGTATTACTAATGCTGCGTGTTACTGGTAGTGTAAAAACAAATAAGCTTGCAGATATACATAAACAGAAACGTTATTGAACTACTGTAGAGTGGTCAGAGTGTGCTCCAGTGACATTGGTTATTGCTTTTTCTTTCAATGCATAGTAGCAGGGCAGGTGGTCAGACTACTTGTAGCCAGGTGGTAAGGCCTTTATGGAGCCATAACCTATTAGAAGAATACTAAGACAAATTTTTAAAATACACACAGTAGACTTAACTTCCTGCATTTTATGGTTTTAAATAGAGGAAACACTTATTTCTTTTTTTAAATTGTTTTTTTATTAAATCATAACTTTGTACATTGATGCATTTATAGGGTTCTGGGTACTACTTCAGTATACAATATGAAATGGTTACATTGAACTAAGTAACACATCCATCACAATTATATTCATTTCTTAATAGTTTTGAAATATACCATTGCATCATGCACATTAGGTGAGGTCCCCCCAAATACCCTCCCTCCTCCCATACCCACCTCCTCTCCCCTCTCTGTCTTCCCTTCTACTTTCTGAATTCTAATTATGTTTTGTCATTCATATGAGTGGAAACACTTATTTCTTAAATTTTTATATTTATGGTAAAATCCAAGTAATGTAAGATTCACCATCTTACGCCATTTTAAGTGTGTAGTTTAAAGTGTTAAGTACATTTACATTGTTGTGCAATAGAGTCCTAGAAACAAAACTGAAACTCTGTACTCACTAAACAAAAACTACCCATTCTTCCCTCCTGCAAGACCTCGGCAACCACCATTCTATTTTCTGTCTCTATGAACCTCACTACTTTAGTATCTCATATAGTATTTGCTTGAAATCATATAGTATTTGCTTTTTTGTGACTCACTTATTTTTCTTAGCAATGCCTTCAAGGTTTGTCCCTGTTGTAACATGTATCACAATTTCCTTTAAGGCTGAGTAATAGTCTCTTGTATATGTATACCACATTTTGTTTCTTCATTCTTCCATTAATGGAGACTATGGTTGCTTCCACCGTTTGGCAGTTGTGAATAGTGCTGCTGTGAATATCAATGTACAAATATCTCTCTAAGACTCCGCTTTCAGTTCTTTTGGAAGCACTTGCTGAGCCCTGACCTTAGTACAGAGATAAGTATTCTGGAAATATTTGAACAAGGTGGGAGAGATCAATGGAGGAAGGGGACAATCATTCAACAGTTTGCTTCAGTATTTTTCAAAGTATTGTCAATGAACCACCTGTATTAGATTCTCTAGGAAATTCAGATTCTTAGTCATTTTACGAGACTTCTAAAGTAAGAATCTTTTGTGAGACCCAAGAATTTGCACCCCAAGAAACGATTCTTATGTACACTGAAATGTGGAATGCACTGTGCAGCTGGCAGCTAGACGGCTCAGGGTTTACTTCTGTCCATGCTACAGAAGCCCTGCTCCCTACTGCTTTCAGCAGCTGACTTTCCTTTGAGACAAATCCGTTCCGGGCTAGCCTACAACTTCCACTGTCTTTTCCACTCTGTCTGCATATTGGAGCCAAGTAAAAGTCCTATAAGTATAGCAAAAGAGGGCAAGCGAGTTTGTAACTCCAAAATTTGATTCAGGCTCATTTAGGTCCTTTTCCCTCAAACTCCTGGTTGGTGGTTCACTGTTGCTGCCTGTCTGCTCCTAATTCCGTGGGGACAGGGAGTGGGATAGGACTTCCTTCTTCTTGCCTTGTAGTGGTTGGGCATGCCTAAATTTTGAAAGAGACCAAATCTCTTTTCTTATGTGAACATTTTAAGTATGACATAGCATATTGTGATCCTAATTAGGACAGTAATTTCACATGTTCATACTGTATAGCTGAATGACAAATGGGCCATCTCTAATAAAACCAACCAGCTTCTTTTGCATTTTTCACATCATGCCATCTCATTATATCTAACATGTATGACTTTGCTTCCAATTCTGATCTGTGATTTGCAGGTGATTTTTTTAATGTCAACTTTTCTTCAAAAACATTGGTATATCTTCAGAAAATATTCCTTTCTAGTTTTGGGGGTAACACAAGAACATGTTTAATATTTGGCTTCCATTAAAAGAAATGATATCGACTAATGATAAGTACTCTTTATTTTACTTCATTTTAATTTTTAATGAAAATAAAAAGGAAAAGAAAGCCCTAATAAGGAAGCTTATTCTTTTTATAGCTAGTCACATTTTTCATAGTGTGTTCCATACAGATGTCCATTCCACAACCTGTCTGGTACTCCTAAGTTTTGGGCTCATTTCTACCACCACTTTTTGTGATTTCCCATCTGTTTAGTCACAGTCTCCTCTGTGAGGGCAGGGATAGCGTTGCTCTAGTTCACCTGGGGCCTAGCATGGTCCATGGGGACATGTAGGTGTTTGAAGCATTTGTTGAATGAATGGGACTTAACTTGAACTTGAGTGTAATATATTTTTATATTGCTTTTATTTGTTACAGTGCAACTCTTGGGTCCATCTAAGAACTCAGTTTTAAGAGATTGAGAAATTTACCCAACTAATATCTCTGATTGGACCTGTTGATATTGAGAAAAAAAGGCTGACATGCATTTGATCTCACGGGGTCACTTACTTTTTCATGTAGAAAACTGTGACAGAACTCCTGACACCAAGCCATAATTTCACAGGTTTATTCTGCTGGTTGGAAAGGAAACTGAACTGACTTGATGTCAGCGTATCTCCGAACTAAGTTTGCATTATTGGTGATGGATCAAGGCCAATCACCTTCATCCACTATAGACAATACATGTGAATCTTTGTCCAGATATCAGGTAACCTGGTAGAGATGAATGAGCCTTTTTCCCCTCCTCCTCTCTTTACAAATTTAGGCTTTAAGCTGTACACAATGAGTCTTTTTTTGGTGGTAGTCCTGTTTGTTCTCAGCAGAGCCTATAGAGCCTGTTGTCAGTGGACTGCTCAAAGCAGCTCTTTGTGGCACTTTCTGTTAGTAACATTTGGGAATCCATGCTAAGAAATGGTTAGCCCAACTTATTCTCCAAATAAATTTATTCTGATTTAGAACAGATATTAATAGCAGCAACAAAAAAAATTCTTTCAAGGCAGATTTGTACAGCATGAACAGTATTTGCAAAAGTACGTGTACAAAATTAATATGGTCTTCTCAGTTTCTAGTCTGCCAGCCTAGAAGTAAGAATGCCTAGATTTACCTGTTTTTAGCATAGTGTTAAATGGCTTAACTGAAGTTGTTGGTTTGCTTCAAGAGTTTCCACAATAAGTATTACCCCATAGTTACAAATTAACAATATTCAGACCTAATGACATCAGTGAATTCCAGGATAAGTTAATTAGGAGCAGACTGGAAGGACTGATCAATGGACCTGACCTCAGATTTGTTGGGTTTCTTACTTTACAAAGTAAATGCCCTTACGCACTCAGTGTGATCCTAAGCTTTTAAAGCAGTAAGCAAAGTTTGAGCTATGTGATTTTAATAGCAGTCACAAGGTTAAAACTGAACATGCATAAAAGTTGCATAGAAATGGGTTAAAATTAAAATTCACACTAATATCTTTTAGAGTAGATAGGCTGCTTTGTTGAATGCTGAAGTGTTTTATATACTTTAGCAACGATTTATAATTGTTTTTGTAAGCTCTTAGTATTTATACAGAATCATCTTTCTTACTGTTCTCTTCTACCTACAGTCAAATCAACAGATGTTTATTGTTGCCAGAATGATGCCAGTGTACCACTTGTATTCCATCCTTTGTGAATTTACACAGTTAATAATTTTGGTATGCTAATTTAATAGCACTTAATGCCATTTTAATTTGCTTTTCTTAAAGGGGAACCCTCATACACTTATTGGTAGAAATGTGAATAAGTGCAACTACTGTGGAAAATAGTATGGAAGATCCTCAAAACCTAAAAACAGAACTGTTGTATCCCACTGGTGAATGGCTATCCAAAGGAGGGGAACTAAGTATATCGAAAAGATATCTGCCCTCCTATGTTTATTGCAGCACTATTCACAATACCAAGATATGGAATCAACCTGAGTGTCCATCAGTAAATGAACGGATGAAGAAACTGTGGTACATATACCTAATGGAACCTATACAGCCACAAAAAAGAATGAAATCCTGTCCTTTACAACAATATGGGTGGAACTGGAGAACTTGAATAAGCCAAGCAGGAACAAATCTTGCATGTTCTCACTCATAGGTGGGAGTTAAAAATTAAAACAATTGATCTCGTGGACATAGAGTAAAATTATGTTTACCAGAGGCTGGGAAGAGTAGTGAGGAGGGGAGGATAAAGTAGGGATGGTTAATAGGTGCAAAAATAGAGTTAGATAATTAGACACAGTTAACAATATTTGGTAGCACAAGTGACTGTAAACAACAATAAGCTATGTATGCTTCAAAACAGTGGTTCTCGACCTGTGGGTCACGACCCCTTTTTAACAATGAAAATACACTGTGGCATTAGGAAGTTTGAGAACCACTGCTTTAAAATAACTAAAAGAGTATAATTGGAATGTTGCTAACACAAAGAAATGATAAATGCCTGAGGTGATAAATACCCCAGTTATCCTGATTGGTTTAATTTACATTGTATGCCTATATCAAAACATCACATGTACCCTATAAAGATATGTGACTATTATGTACTCACAATAATTAAAAATGCATATACTTAAAAAATAAGTAATTTGTTTCTCTTTAATTCAGTCAGCTTGAACCTTTTCCTATATTTATTTGCTAAGTGCATTCCTTCCTCTATGGCTTAGCTCTTCCTA
The DNA here is from genome assembly GCA_963574655.1 of Perodicticus potto. Taxonomy (NCBI): domain Eukaryota; kingdom Metazoa; phylum Chordata; class Mammalia; order Primates; family Lorisidae; genus Perodicticus; species Perodicticus potto. Next base: position 8,313 of record CAUYRH010066850.1, on the reverse strand, counting down.
TTCTTGCCTAATTTTCCCTTGAGGCTACAACAGTTGCCAACAGAATCCTGACCAGGCTCCTTCTGGGCAGACCATGTCTTCAGCAATTAGTACTTTTCCTTTCTCTCTAGTCTTCTTTTCTTTATTATCGTGGAAAACAGACAGGGATTAATTAGACAGAATTAGGCAAAACAGAAGGGATTACTAAACTGAGCTAGAGGAGATTTAAATGTAATGTGTATTAAACTGAATAACTCAAGTTTTGGTAAGTAATGAGAAGCAATATGATATTGTGGAATAATTTGACATTGTCAACAGACTTGGGTTTCAACACCAGATCTGCCTCTGTTTATCGATATGGTAAAGTCTAGCTCACAACACTGCCAGAGCATTAAATGAGGCTACATGTAAGGGCCGCTCTTATACCCTCTCTCATGTTTGTCTTTTTGGGCTACTATAACAAAATACAATCAACTGGGTGGCTTAAAGCAACAGAAGTGTATTTCTCATAGTTCTGGAGGCTGAAAAGTCCAAGATCAAGGTGCTGGCAAATGTGGAGTCTGGGGAGAGCCCGCATGGCAAAAGGGAAAAACCCAGGTCTCTTCAGCCCCTAATAAAGGTACTAATCTCATCCGTGAGGGCCCCACCCTTATAATCTAACCCCTCCCAAAGGCCCCACTTTATAATACCAACACATCAGGGATTAGGTTTAAACATAAATTTTTTGGGGGGGGTGGAGGAGATGAGCATTCAGTCCATCTACTCTCCTGTGCTATAGATGCGCTGTCAGTTCCACACGAAGGCAGGGCAGCGGTGGACAGCAAGACTTAGAACAGAACTCCGCAACTCTCCTTTCCTGCCCTCTGCAATTAGTGTTTAATATGTTTTTCCATTTAATCTTTACAACAGCCTTATTATCTATTATTATTCCCATTTTTCAGAGGAGCAAAATAAGGCTCTGAGAAGTAACTTTTACAAGGTTGTAGATTTGGTCAAGGTTTTAGGTCAAGTTTTGCCAGATTTCAAAGCCATGATCTTTCCTCATCGTTAGTCTGCCTAGAATAATGAGTGTGACTAAAGAATGAAAAGGAGTTAATGGTGTGGCCATTCCACTGTTCTTTCCACTACTTCACTTGGTGAATGACTAATAGGCAAACACTCCCAGAGGGTATTTGCATTTTAAAAGAAGAGCTCATTAACCCTAATGAATCCCTAATTGATGGAATTTGTAGGGGAGATATTTTTAAGTACTCTGGGCTTCTCTCCTGTACCTTCAAGGTGCCTGGCTGTCCTTTTCTCCTTTGCCAATTGTCAACTATTCTAGAATCAGAATTATTTAGCAGAATGCAGTCACATAGTACTAGTGTACCCTATATTCATTAACAGGGAGTCATGACAAAAATCATGGAAAGGAAAATGGTGTGGATTAGCATTATATAAAGTAGATGTTCAAAAGTGTATAAATGTGGCCAGCCAGGTAAAAATAATATATTTTATAATCAATTTTTACTTAAGAAATGTTATATCAGCATTTCCCATAGCATGTTAATGGATCTCTGGAAGATTTTTAATAGCTGTCAGGTGAATACAATGGCTCCATAGTCAAATACATAGTGAAAAAAATTTTTTTGAAACTTTAATTACTGCAGAATTTCTCAGATGCCTAAGTGCCCTGAAAAACAACTGGTAGAACTCTGCAGGTTTTCTCCCTATACTTTTGACCATGGAAATATTTCTTTCATGTGAACCTGGTTAACTAGTGTTTTATAGATTGCATTCTCAGTTATGGAGACCTAGATAAATTCTCTTTAATTAAAGAAGAGAAAAAGCAGTTTTTTAGTGTGCAGGCAGGCTCCACCTCCATCAATACCAGTCCATCTCCAGTTCTGTTGGGCTCCAGGGCGTGCCAGTAATAACAGCCCTCTTCCCCAGATGAGATCTGGCCAACTGAGGGGTGGGGGTAAGAACAGATGGAGACCAAATTCTCATCTTTATTGCCTATAAAGCTGTTGTTAAAGAATGTGGCTTGTAATAGGGAGCAAACAGGTTTCCTAATCTGAATCCCAGAATTAGACTGAGTTCCATTCAGTTACAGTATTGGCTGGACTGGCCAAGCGTGGCTGGGTTGGAGGAGGTCTGTGCAGAGGATCAGAGCAGGCAACATCAAGCCCTCATGTTCTTCCACTTTCAAGAGAAGGGGAAGAAGGAAGGGCAGAACCAGGTGCCCCCAAGTCCTCCCAAACTCACCAACCAGTGAACAGGAGCATGGAGTGCATGGTAATAGAACCCTCTGCACATTGAGAAAGCATAAGGAGTGGGCAGAAAGTGTCTGTGCCTTCACTCACCCACCTTCAGTCCCTCCAGACAAGCTTCCCCCTTGTGAACCAAGTAGGCACTTGGTTCCTCTCTCACCCCTGGGGGTTTCCCTCCTTACCGCCTTCCCCTGTACGTAGGACCCACTCTTCACCGCCTTTTCTCCTCTCCCTCAACCCATCTTCACCCAGTAGAATGGGGTCATGATGATACTGTAATGGCCATCTCTTTCTCATCTCCTTATGTTGCTAAAACATCATTGAATTATTTATCCTAGAAAAGGTGGAATACATGCATTCTTCTAAAACAGGGATTGGGAAACTACAGCCTGCCACCTGTTTTCGTAAATAAAATTTTATTGGAACACAGCCACACTCATTAGTTTACATATTTTCTGTGGCTGCTTGTGGATACAATGGTAGAGTTGTGAAGCTGTGACAGAGACCATATGGCCTGCAAAGCCTGGAAATGTTTACTATCTGGCCCTTTACAGGAAAAAATTTGCCAACCCCTAATCTCAAACATAAATGAATTTCACTGTAGGCTTTTAAGTTCTGAGTTTCATTAGTGTATATGTATGTAGCCTTTATCATTTATTCACTCTAAATAAAAACTACATTTTAAACAAAATTACACAATTGTGGTGGTATAAGAGAAGTTTTTACCTTTTATAAAATTATTTCTAGCTTTACAAACTTCTGGAAAAATATCAAAGGAACTGTGGATTTGCCTAAAGGATTAGAAGGAAGAAAGATAGAGGCTTGGTCTAGTCAATATTTGGTGTCACCATTGGAAAGGGAAGAAAATGGATAATCTGTGGGGCCTGTGGAAGCAAAAAAGAATGGAAAGAAGTGTCTAGGGAGCCCAGGACTTGGACCAGCACAAGATGCTACCATCAGAACATCCTTTCTCTTCACTTTTGATTCCCCACACCTCAGCCCTCATCCACTGGAACCTTCCACCTGACCACAGAGTCCAGAGCGATGTCTGTGTCCACATGACTGCTGCTACCTGGGAGACCCTGTGCAGGTCACTGGGTGCCTGTGCCCTCGAGGTTCACTCACCTGTAAACTGGGATGTGTGGGGTGTGGGGAATGATCCTACTGTGCTTGCCCAACAGTAATCAAATGTGATGTGTTTTAAAAAGTCTTTATTAAAGGTACATTTTGTGACTATGCAAGGTTTTTTTTTTCTTCTTTTTGAATGGTTGACTTGCAAATGGATTTTTTAATCTGTCCAAGATATAAGTTAGATTAACTGAAAGTACTTTATTTCAGATTTCTCACATCTGTTTTTGTTTATTATTAATGTTTTAAACTTTTATATGGATTATAGAAAGTGCAGAAAATAATTGAATTTTTACCATGGTCAAACAGTTCTTCTCAGTAGGAGAAAAGAAAACTTCAAAAATTATATTTCTTCGTGATCTGTTCTTTTCTGTTTGTTTCTTTTTAGCTTTCATTTTGTGCCTTTGTTTAGAGAGAAATAATCTTGGCAGATGGCAATTTTCGTTGTAATCAGTTATTGTCCTATCTGAGTCATCACCAGACATGACATTTCAGTAAATAGTGATTTTTACAATTGCTTCCAGGCAGATATGTTGTGTGAAGTCAAAAATACAGCCTGATAACCTTTCTAGTATTTTAAGCAGTAGGGAAAAATGGAGAAAGTGTTGTATAGATGCACACCATGAATTCAGAAAATGGCAAAGAAAGTGCAGAAATTGCTGGATAATTTTAGTCAAACACAGTGTTTGTGTGGCTGAGGATGGAACTGTAATCATTTTAAAACATAAATAATGTTTCTTAGAGTAAAGACCTTTTATAGTGGGCTGTACATATTGTCTTATAAACATCATACGTGTGTATTGTCACAGTCTTGACCTCATTGTACAGGGATTTGTATAGTTTGGCTGTTCGTGTTATGTTGTTCTCATGACTGTCACTATGCTCCTTGTGCATTGGTTTCTCCACTTGTAATTGTGGGGTTGTCTTATCCCTAAATTTCAGAAAGGAGGGAGATTTTTGGTAACAATACTCTTCTTGATGTGCCAATAAATGGCCAGTATAAATAGTCTCAATCAAAATAGTTGTTGGAAATCTGGATCACAAGATTAGATGGATTTAATTTTTTATTAACCAGTGATGAAATTTATTATCCTATAGAAGTAGCCCAGAAGTTCCTAGTGCTTTTGTTTCAATACGGTTTTTAAAATCAAAGTGGTATTTAAAAAATTTCTTTGTAAAATAACTTGATTGATCGGCTAAGATGGAGTCTTGCTCTGTCACCCAGGCTGAAGTGCATAGGCACCATCATTGCTCACTTTAGCCTGAACCCCCTAAGCCTCTCAAGTAACTGAGACTACAGGCACATGCGCCTGCCCAGCTATATTTGCCTTATAACTTCCACAAATATGTTTTAGAAGAAAGGCACTGCTGTATGTCCAATACAATTTTTATTATATACCATGAAGTCTTGTTTTATGACAGTTTTATAGATAGGAAACTACAAAGAGAAGTCTGCTAATTTATTCAGCTAATGTTTACTGAACACCTTTTGTGTGATGGGCCCTGCCCAACAATAACAATGCATAAAACTGAGGACAAAGCTGATAGGCTGGAATGTGCATTGATTGATGGACTTTAGTAAACTTAACTTTTGTGTTTCACATGAAAAAGTTAAGGTCAGCCAAGATTTTTTTTTTTTTAATTATTTCAAATTAATATGAGGGTATAAATTGTTTAGGTTACCTTGTTCTCAATGCTAAGGTAAAGTTCAAGTTAGAGGTGAGCCCTTCACCCAGAGGGTGTGCCGAACACTCTCACATTGTGCACTTTAAGTCCAGCCAATTGCCTGCCCTCCTCCCACCAATTATCCTCTCTCTAAACCCCTTTCTTCTCTCTCCTCCCCCTTGCTAGACTATGTTTGTGTTTTATCTTTCATGTAGTTGTTTATAAGTGGGTTTCATATTAGTATCGAGTATACTGGATACTTTCCCCCCCCATTCTTAAGATACTTTACTAAGAAGAATGTCAGCCAAGATTTTCATACTCTATTTCTATTCGAGACTCATGATCTTCCTTATATTAACAAATTCCTAACCTTTATTGTCAGCCAAGAAGTTGGTAATCTACCGTGGACATTCCCTTAATAAAATGGCTTAATTTTATGGGAAGAGCAATTTACAAATTGCTAAATTAACATGTGATTATGTTTCAGAGAAGTAGGCTAACTGGTAGTCTCTACTCATCATGTGTTAATCATAGTCCATTAGTGATAATTAATAAATTAAAATAGTACTTACTCAACTATATTTGTGTCTGCTCTATGTCCTTTGAGCAAGCCTAGTCACGAACTCCATTTAGCAATATAGCCTACACAAGCACTAGATTTAGGAAGCAAAGTGTTAACTGAAGGCTAATTCATTTATTCATTGTTCTTTTCTGCTGTAGTGATTGTATTGCATTTGGTTAATTATTACATGCAAACATCTATATCTATATTAAACACCTATATCTGTTCAAATCCAAAGATACAAAGAAACTTTTAAATAGTCAACCTTATGAAAAATGAATTTGGAAAATAGTTATTCGTATCATAAAGAGTTTTTATTTCAGGTAATTTGCCTAATATTAAATTATAGGTTTTCCTAGTTAATTTAGAATATGACTTTATTTACAAGACATGAACTAACTTTATTTTTCCAGAGTAAATCTATGTAAAACGGGATACATTTCTGGTTTAGGTTATATGTATATGTATTTATGGATATATATAGGTTATATATATGTATGTATTTATGGATAATTTATGTGACCTGTATCAAATACTGTTCTTAAAAATTAACTTATTTACTTTGTAACAAAGGAAATAGTGATTGCTTTTATGATGTGAAACATATAATAACAAAAGATATTTCAAAAAAATAGAAGACAGTTTGGCCTCGATACTTTGGTAATGTTTTTCTGGTTTTGGGGGGGTTTTGTCTCATAGGAGATACAGCAAATGAGAAAAGATTGTCAGTAAGTGGTAAAACTTCAGAAGTAGAAGGCAACCAACCACTGGAGGTAAGTAAATCACCTTTAAGAGTCCTTTGGGACTGAAACTGAACAAGGCATATGATTACATATTCTCAGGAGGATGAATAACTCCTGCTGTCCTTATGCAGACAGGTGCCTAGATGTGAAGAAATGATGATCTGCTGAAAGTTAGTGGACAGTAGTAAGGAAGTCACTTCCCCAAGACTATGCGTTTCCTAGTGCTAGAAATGGAAACTTTCTCTTAATAAAAGAGGAATTGAGCTCTTCAGTTAAAACATTTTAACTATTTTAGTTAAGGGATTTTTTTCTAATACATTTGAGTAAGTAGACAGTATGTAAACCTATAAACCTACAGAAAGTTTTGACAATAACTCATTTAGAGCTATATTGCCTTACTATTTCTAATATTAAAGTACACATCTTAAAAATATTCTGAAGAAAGACTAGGGTATTTGTGGTGTTCTTTTTCACATGAAAAAACTATTTGTTCTTTGAGGGTACTTAAAATATAATTAGAATACTTTGCATAGTAACTATTTAATTAATATAAATAATGCATATGATGTTAGTATATGTAGAAATACACTAACAGTAATCACTGAAATAATCATCTTTAAGACTTAAGAGGAATGTTAACTACTGGATAGAAGCGATATCCATGAATTTTGAAACTTTCTTTTTTTTTAAATAATTTTATTAAATCATAATTGTGTACATTGGTGCAATCATGGTGCACAATGTGCTTACTTCATATACAATCAGAAATATTTTGATCGTACTGTGAGAGATAGCCTTCATGGCATTTTCTTAATCACTATATGAAGACATTGATATTCTACATTTAATAAGTTTCACCAGTACCCTACTAAGATGCACTGTAGGTGTGATCCCACTAATTGCCCTCCCTCCACCCATCCTCCCCCCCTTCGCCTCCCTTTCCCTTTTCCCTGTATTCTGGTGCTATAATTGGGTTTTAGCCTTCATATGAAAGCTTTAAATTAGCTTCATATTAGGGCTGAGTACATTGGATACTTTTTCTTCCATTCTTGAGATACTTTGCTAAGAAGAATATGTTCCAGCTCCATCCATGTAAACACAAAAGAGGTAAAGTCTCCATCTTTCTTTAAGGCTGCATAACATTCCATGGTATAGATGTACCACAATTTAGCTACACTGATTTCTTTTTTTTTTTTTTGAGACAGAGCCTCAAGCTGTCACCCTGGATAGAGTGTTGTGGGCATCACAGCTCACAGCAACCTCCAATTCCTGGGCTCAAGCGAGTCTCTTGCCTCCGCCTCCCAAGTAGCTGGGACTACAGGTGCCCGCCACAACACCCGGCCGTTTTTTGGTTGCAGCCATCATTGTTGTTTGGCAGGCCCGGGCTGGATTTGAACCTGCCAGCTCAGGTGTACGTGGCTGGCGCCTTAGCCCGTTGAGCCACAGGCGCCGAGCCAGCTACACTGATTTCTAAAGGATCAGGGTCATACTGATCCAGTACTTGAGATAATGTTAAGTGAAAGTACTTTGCAAATTAAAAAGTAAAAGGTAGGTATGATGTTTTATTCACTTGCTGTCTGTGATTTCAGCAACAGCATCTTCATCCGATATGATGGGACACTCAAAATCAATGTTAATGATATGTTGCAAACTTAGGTTAAATCTTGTTTCCCTAAGACCTTTTGTTATAATATTCAGCTTTTTATTCCCCCCACTAAATTTTATTTTGAATAGTTTCTTCTCTCTCTTTTTTTTAGACTAAGTCTTGCTCTGTCACCCAGGCTAAAGAGCAGCAGTGTTATCATATTTCACCTCAAACTCTTAGACTTAAGTGATTTTCCTGCCTCAGCCTCCTGAGTAGCTAGGACTACAGGTGCATACCATGCCTGGGTAATTTTTCCTTTTTTTTTTTTTTTTTTTTGTAGAGACAGAGTCTCACTTTATCCCCCTCGGTAGAGTGCCGTGGCGTCACACAGCTCACAGC
>CAUYRH010066849.1:0-115573 GCA_963574655.1 Perodicticus potto | reverse complement strand
ATTAGTTTAAGAAATGTCCCTTCTATACCATTTTTTTAAGTGTTCTGATTATGAAGGGATGCTGGATATTGTCAAAAGCTTTTTCTGCATCAATTGAGCTACACAAGTATTGATTGAAGTTTCCAAATGTGAGCAAGTAGGCAAATTGGTAATTGTGGAATCCACAAACAAAGTCTGTGTATTCCCACCAGCAATGTGTTTGTCATGCCAACTGTTCTTCCTCCTCACTGGATGTTTTCATTTTTTAAGTATTTGTGAGATTGGGGGGGCAATACTTACTTGTTGCCAACTACTAATGAGATTGAGCATATCTCCTTGATTTACCGCATATTTAAATACAGCCTTTGATCATTTACCTGTTCATACACTTTGCCACTTGTCCTGCTAAGTGACTTAATTCTTTCCCATCAATTAGAAATTTTGTATATTAGTGATGTTAGCACTTTGTCATATGTTACACAAATCTCCCAGAGATTCTATTTCTTGTGTCATTTTTGTTTGGGGTATCTTTGCCCTTTTTTTAGGTAATCAAATATGTCTGTCTCTCTTTTGTGATTTATGGTCTCCTAACTTGTTATATCTCCAAGGTCACGTCAGCTTCAGATTTTTATTTCAATATTTTTATTGTTACATATGGTTATATATTTAAATCTTGACTCTTCCTATAATTTTTTTTTATATGTCGTGAGCTGGGATCTATGTTTGTTTGTTTTCTTCTAGTTCAACATTCCCCAGTTGTTTCTGTGCTAATTAAAGTTTGAGAACAGGAGATCCTGTGGAACAGAATAGAAACCTGATAAGCCACAAGTAGGTGGTGCTCACTCTGCTCATTCAGGTACTTTGTAGAAAAAAGCAAACCCTGGCTCAAAAGCAGAATCTATACATAAACGTGGCAGGGGTAGTTTTGAAGTCAGTTAGAACTCTGTGTTGCAAACATTAGACAGCCAGATGCAAGTGGCTTAAGTAATAACAAATTCAGTCACTCACCTTACAGGTGAAACCCCAGGTAGAAAGGGTTTTCAGGGTGATTTATCCAGCAGCTCATGACATTTCGAGAACCTGGTTAATTTATATTTTTGCTCAAACATCCTCAGTATTAGCTTTAGCCTAAAGTTGGCTGTCTTTGTGTTTATAAGGTGTTATCACAGCAAAAAAAGGAAGGCTATATTCTTTCTCATTCATGCCCAGTGCCCGTGGAGGTCACATTAGCATGGTTCTTTTGTGGTGACTGTGACAGAGTTTTTCTAGGCTTTGGAACCAAGCAAGGTTGGTATGAAACACTGGGCATCACCGTCTGTGATGTGGTGGAATGTTTCTTTTTTTTTCCTGTTTGGGTTGTTCTTGGATCTTCTGCATGCAAACCTGGATCCTAGGCCCTCTCAGAGATTCTGTGAGCTATGTAATACCCTGTATTGATCCCTTTCTACCTAATCTGAGTAAAGTAGATCATGTTTTTGCAACTAAGACTAGTCATTGGTGCTGGAAATGTTTGCATATAGAAGACCATTAAGGAAATGGGAATCTGGAATTAGTTATTTGATCCAGTTGAGTTTGAAGCCATGCAGAGTAAAACATTTTCTTAAATGTTGTCTATGGCTAATTGGAGTGAAGTGCCAACTAAAAGCAATGTTTCGATAATCTCATTAGTAAACTATATGGCTGCTTCCGTAGACAGTAGAACCTCTGAAAGTTGACCCACCCAAGGAGCGGTAACAAACTGGTAAACATAAGTAACTAGGCCTATGTACTGATAGGTGAAAATTAGGTCAACTTAAGGAGGTGGTCACTGTAGGGAAGTGGTCAACTATAGAGGTTCTACTGTAATATTTTAAAGCAGCGGTTCTCAACCTGTCGGTTGTAAACCCTTTTTAACAATGAAAATACATTGCAGCATTGGGAAGGTTGAGAACCACTGTTTTCAAGAAATGTGGTGATATTGCTGTGTGTAATTGCTAGAAGGTGTAAAGTAATAAAGAGAAAACAGGCTCAGGGTTTTAAATTCTTGCCTGAGTTCCAAGCCAGAAAGCAAGGGATTTTTATAACTGGCCTAAAAGAATATTATCTCTTACAGCCACAGGGTTGATGAAGCTGAACATCAGCATAAATTCTCATCCTGTGACTTGTTGAATTACAATGTAAGCTGAAGTCAAAGACTCGCCAGATTCCTTAAGTACAAGTTCAGGCAATGCAAGGAAAAGAATGGGACCCTGAAAACTGGGGTGGAGCCATTTGGGAGGACTCAGATGACTCATATACCCAATCTCCAACTCCTCCCTAAATCTTCCTCATCAGCAGGATAGCCCTTCTCCTCTGAAGGACACAGACCTGTCTGGCCACCCTGTAGAGGCCTTGCTGGCTTCTGCAAAGATGGCAGTCCCTTGTCACCCACTTCTATGAGCACCTCTTTACTACCATTTACCTATTTGGGGTCAATACCCCAATATCAGTGTGTCCCACAGAACTAATCATAAAGTCACACCTTGGAAGAAATATATTTACTCTATCACTACTGCTACTAGCATTACAATTTTTACATGCCCTCCCTAAACTGCAAGATTTTGCAGTCTATTTCTATAAAAGTTTGTATAATGTCAATCATTACCTGTCTTAATTTTCTTCTGACTAATAAGAACATCTATTTTTGCAATGACTCCACTAAAATGCTATATTTCCCAAACTTCCCAACATCCCTGGGTGGCCATGTGTCACAGTCAATGAGACTTAAGCATAAGGCTGCTGATTATGTCTAAAAGAAATTTGGTATCCAAAGTACTCCTCTTCCTTCTATTCCTTCCTCCTCCTTACTGTCTGGGCTGAGTTATAACTTCAGGAACTCTAGAGGTTGTCTTGCTCTCATGAGGGAAAGGCCAGGAGAACTGGTAGGACCTTCCATCTGACATTTTTAAGCTCCTGCACAAACATTTTTAAGCTCCTACAGCAAAATGACTTCCTTAATCCCTTCTTTTTATCATTTAATGGAAGGGGAAAAGGAAACTTAATTCATTTAAATCACTGTTTAGGTGAGTTTACTCTTACTTTCAGCCAGACACAATTGTGAATAAGTGATGAAGCAAAATATAGCATGTGTTTTCCCCTCAGAAAAGTAAATATCCCTGAGCTTTACTGATTGGGCCAATTGACATCCCATGCCAACCTTTTCTTCAGTAAGTTTGGCCAGAGAAATGCTGTGTGCTAATTGGCTTAAGCCAATAGGGCCCTCCCCGGGAGCTGGGGTCAATCCCATTAAATCTGCTCCTTTGCAGCTCCATGGGAGAAAAATGCTGACAGGAAAAAGAGAGGTTTGGAGGTGAAGTCTGCAAATAATGTGTCCACTCTATCCCTGTTATGGATAGAGCATTTAAATTTAATGCTAATTACTCTTTTTCTGCTTTCTCAGTCACTGAGCAATCAGCTGGTTGGACTTGACTTCCCATGTAATTTGTAGCACAGTGACAGGAATGAATCCACTGACTTGCGCCTTGGGGTCTGATTGCCAGTTTAGTTAAGAAGCTTACAAAGCAGATTTCATGAATCAGCATCTTGGAGCTTAGCTAACGTGATTCCTCCACCCTTACTTCCAAGACCTGTATCTGTTCTGCCTGGAAGAACAAACCAGATACTGAGTCTGCAAGGATGAGGGTCAGATCCCAGATGAGGAAATTTTCCAGGTAAATGGAATCCAACACTCACCTTCTGGAGGTCTCCACCTGGTGTACCTCTTAGCACCTATCTGAACCCTTGAGGCTGTCACTGATGCTGTGTTATATGTTCTCTGTGTAAAATTTCAGCAGTAACATTTGTTCCATCTCCAGGAGTACTGAAGATACAGGGTGGTCCAGCTCCAGTTCTCATCTTGACAGAGTCAGAATTCCTGAAGCTTCACTGCTACAAAATGGGTTCACTTTGATCAGCTGCAATTCAGTTTAAGGATCCTGCAGCAGCTGTAACTAGGATTGTTATACCAATCACAAAAATGGAGAGTGCGTTTATAAAATAAAAAGATAGATTTTATAACCCTGATGCCACCAGGGTCCTTACAAAACATCTGGGCTATAGTTAACTCACTAGTAATTATTGAGTAAAATAAGATACACATCTGGCTAGTAGAAATCTTACCAATGATAATCAATAGGAGGAAGGGAGTCCTGGACTGGAAGACAGAATCCATAAGTGCTAATTTTCCTTAGTGTGGGTGTGACCACGAACAAATCCCTAAAAGAATATTATCTCTTACAGTGGAATGAGCTTCAAGATTCCTGTTAGCTCTAAAAATCTGAATACTGTACTCATTAAAGTTAAATATTGCCTGAGCAGCTTATCTCATTAATTTACTTAACAAGACTTATTTCATATCACAAAGTCCAATCTTATTGCAATGTCTGAACAAATTATAACAAATTTTATGTTTGCGGAATCCAAATTAATGAGGTTTAACTGCCTGCTAATTAAAACTCCTCAGAATTCTTTCTATAAAGACTTTCTCTTCAAGAGTTCAAATTTGTTGATGAAATTTTCTCATTAGACTTCATGATGAGCTTGGAAAATAAATGATCAGATTCTCAGCCCTAAAAAGAAAACCTCTGAGATATTCTCCGCATTTTTTACTATGGAAGGAAGTAACAGAAAAGCCTTACAAACTTGGCCTTAATGTTGTCTCACAGGTAACTCATTCTCTTAAAGAGATTCTTGTAATGGGTAGGACATAGTGGCTCGTGCTGATAATCTCAGCAGTTTGGGAGGCCAAGGCAGGAGGATCACTTGAAGCCAGAGTTTAAGACCAGCCAGAGCAACATAGCAAGGCCTTGTCCCTACAAATAAAAATAGAAAAATGAGCCAAGTATGGGAGCATGCACCTATAGAACCAGCTACTCAGGAGACTGAAGCAAGAGGATCACCTGAGCCTAGGAATTTCAGATTGCAGTGAGCTGTGTTGATTCCACTACACTCCAGCTTGGGTGACAGAATGAAATCTTGTCTCAAAAAAACAAAAGAGGCAAAAAAAGGCGGGGGGATTCTTGTGATAACAGAAAACCAAACCGTAATGTGGTATTGAGGTTCAGTTAGCAGGTTCATGTGTTGGGTTTTGATCACACTTCTGATTGTCACCTCTGATAGAGAGTATTAAAATTTTCATTCATTACAGTCGTTAGTCCCTGTCAGTATTAAGGTTGTAAAGAAATTCATTTGTGTTCAACTTGTAATTAGTGTCTTAAGTGGTGTCTCTGTGTAGAACACTTATTGATAGTGGATCAGCAATGTAACGTGTTTAAAAGCCATTCATGTAGTGTAGGAATTTTGCTTGGAATAGCTAAGGGCAAGGTGATACCTCCTAGTTTAGTAAGAGACAAGGGCATCTGGTCAGATGAGTCTTGTCCAGAGTCAAGAAGAAGTTGGTTTACCTCGGAGGAGAGAGGTAATTGCTTCAGCCAATCCAGAGGAGGTTTGGGGGGAGATTTCTTTTGACGGAGGTGTTTGTTTTTGCTTGCAGTGGAAAGAAGAGTTCCATTAGATGAGTTTTACTCCACAAACAGTGGGAAGACCACCTGCATCAGAACCATATGGGAAGCTTATAAGACATGTAAGCCCCCAAGATATGCACCAAATCTCTGTGGATAGGACCCAGGAATGGGAGTGGTTGATATAAGCACCCCAGATTACTCCCAGGCTCACTGGAACTTGACAGTCATTGACAGGAGACTCCTAAGAGAAGAGACAGAGAAAGAAATTAGGTGCCACAAAAACATCAGAGCCTTATGTAATAAAGTGCTGGGAAGCCATTTAACTTGTATTTATTATTGGGATATTTGCCCCCAACAGCTGAGATAGGCCATTAGGGTAGAGGAAATAATAAGAAATGGGTTTTTCAGTACTTTAGAGGCTTTGGGAGGTTTTTGGTTTTGTTTTGTTTTGTTTTCCTTGCTCTATATGATCTTATTTTAGTTATATGTATTTGAGTTGATTGCATAAAAATTTTTGTACTTTTAAAATTTCTCCTACTCATGAAAACCTGTGCATCAGTAATTCATGATTCTGTCTAGGATACTTTATACTTTGGGAATCTGATGAAAAGCTTCAATCCTGATTTCCACAAATGCATGCACGTTAGCAAAGTGTTACGTTTAATTTCTGGGGATCTATAGACCCACAATCTATGAACTCTTAATTGAGAACCTCCAACCTGAGCCTAAACCACTCAGGCTGCTGCTCTGCAGTCCAAGTGGCTCCTCTCACACTGTCACGAGGAAATGTTTGTATGGGTCAAAGGGATAAAAGCAAAACTACAGGATCCAGCAATTCTCAAGGGCTTGACTCAGAGCTTTAAATTTGTCAGAATTGTCCCCCAAAATATTTGCTTCCCCACAAGGATGTTAGAGGTTTCCCTCTCTTGGGCAGCAAGTCCCAGAAAACCCTAGAATTACACTCTTCACTCATCAAGTTCCAGAGCCATATTTAGCAAAAGAGCTATATAATTAAAGGCACATTTGATGAATTAAAAAGGATTACATCCTACTAATGACATTAGTTTCCTGATCAGGCTTAGCGTCTATATTTTGCCATTACAACTGGAGATGACATTGTTTGGCATATGGGTTTTACAGGTCAGGGTTAGGCTAGGGATATGTGAAGTGGCCCTTGGCTTGGTCTGGGCCTGGTATACACTAGATTTTTAAAAAAAACATTCACTTTGGGGGTGGTGCCTGTGGCTCAGTGAGTACAGTGCTGGCCCCATATACTGAGGGTGGCGGGTTCAAACCCGCCCTGACCAAACTGCAACAAAATATAGCCGGGCATTGTGGCAGGTGCCTGTGGTCCCAGCTACTCGGGAGGCTGAGGGAAAAGAGTCGCCTAAGCCCAAGAGTTTCAAGTTGCTGTGAGATGTGAGTCCATGGCACTCTACCGAAGGTGAGACAGTGAGACTCTGTCTCTGAAAAAAAAAAAAAATTCACTTTGGAGAAAAGAAAACTCAAATTAAATCTCCCATAATGGTACCAAAGACACCTAATGTGAATACAGGATGTTTCTCCAGCAAGAATTCTATACCTTTTTCAAAAATAGGATCATACTGTAGTTAGTGTAATCTAATATATCTTAGATTAAGTATAATATAACTTAAATATCTAGCTCAATAGCTTTTATCTGTTTTATCATGTTTACTGGCAGCTAGTATCTTCAATATTTAAGAGCACACCTCAAGTGCCCATGAATGCTTGCTTCGGCTCATTCCACAAAGTGAATTTCTAATATCTTTCTGTGCTGAAGTCATTCACACTTGGGATTTTTGCTGCTGATATGGTTCATCTTGTAGTCTCTGAAGAAACAGGTGCTTTGTGGAGTCCAGCTTTCTTGCTTAAAAGCAAATCCTCAGAGTTAAGGGTGTTTAGATGTAATTTTCACTTTCCACTTTGTTCTGGAAAACTCGAAATAAATAAAAATCCAAATCTATAGCCCATGCCCATGCCCCCCCCTTGAAAATAATCAACCTCAATCTCTGAAATTTCAAAGGAAAACCCTGAAAGAAACCTACTAAAATCATTTTTAATTAGATATTTAGCAGCTCCTAAAACAAGTTATAATTTGGCCTTCAAAAGCAGTATTTTTTAAGAAGGGATCATTTTAATTGGTATGTTCTTATTTAGCACATTTTATCAGACATTAAAGTTTTAGAATCGAAATATCATATCTAAGCATGCCAGACTAAGAATATGCATGATTTCTTCTGTCTTCTAACCAGCTACAGCAGGGCACATAACTGGATGTGTCTGTGTAGACGGATCTCTCAAAGAAAAGAAAACCTTTTCAATTAGCTGTGGCTTGCTATCATGTTTGGGGGACACAGAGCCACCAATTTTATCATGTGTGGGTCCTGCAGAGCCTGTTACTCAAAGTGTAGCCCACGGACCAGTGGCATTAGCATCACCCAGGAGCTTGTTTGGTAAATATAACCACCAGTCCATGAATCCCACCCATACTGCCTGGATCAGAATCCCCAGGGGATTCTTATACACTTTCAAGTTGGAGAAGCAGTATTGTCTAGGACACCAAATCAATTAGCCCAAACAAATATATACATCCTCCACCTACTTCTCTGCCACTAGATATACACAGCATGGCTTTCAAAGGAATTGAGTCATGAAGTAGTGTTTGTAAAGTGACTTAAAATAGGCAGTTGTATGTGCCTAAATATTGGAGCACATGTGTTCAAGCTAATTGACATAAAAAAGAAGTTATGTACATACAGTGAATCTTATTTCTCACTTTATTTTCCTAGTATGTGATTTGGCGAGCACTGTCACTTATTCTTCTCATTTTAATACTGTATATTGGGAGATTTTTCTTAATCAGGAGACATCTACATTTTGAAAAATTTCCCAGTATAGCATGTTAAAATGACGGAAAGAGTGAATGAAGGTGGACCCCGAACTCCTCTTAAAGTCTTTGGAGCCCCCTTTCAATGCCAGTTATTCAACAAACACCAGTGCCTACTTTGTGGCTGCTCCTTCACTGGGGAGAAAGGATAAGCAGCTCATGTGCCAATAATTATAAAGACAGGGTGTCCTGGGATTAGAGAGAGCACCTGTCTTGCATGAGGGTATTAGGAAATCTTAATAGCAGAGGGGACATTTGAACTGAATCTTAATCGATCAGTAGGATTTCCCCTGGAGAACAAAGAGGAAAGGGCACAACAGGCAACCATAAAAATGAGTATAAAAATACAGAAGTGGGCAGCACGTTAATACATCTGTACTTTATCTTCTTGTTAGTAGGGAGCCACTGGAGGATTTTATTCAAAGAAATGACATCAGACTTGTGTTTGAGAAAGGTAATTTTGGTAGTTCAGTGGAAATTAAGCAAGGGGAGGTCAGAGGTGGGGAGATCAACTGGGAAGAGATTGCAACAATCTGAATGGTAGAAGATAGACCTGGATGGAGGCAGGGAAGGAGGCAATAGTGGTATTAGGACTGAGTTCAGAGATGTATTAGAAGTACAACAGACAGGATTGGAGACTGAGCAAAGAAGGGCAGTAGAGAGAGTACAAAGACAAGAAGGACTTTGATGATTCTAATTAGAGGAACCTGATGGTTGTTGGTGCCATTAAATTAAGATGCAAAATAAGGCATTTTCCTACCTTTTCCACTTTTTTTCCCTAAATTTGCTTCTTGTTTATATCTCCCCTTCCATGTGACATAAAGGTAGATACATATGTGGGCCATAATACAAAGAGATCCGCCTTCTAAAACTTATATCATCTATGGGCAATGTTGACTTAGAATATCCATATACAGTAGAACTTCTGTAAGTTGACCACCCAAGGGACTGTAACAAGCTGGTCAACATATGGAACTAGGCCTTCGTACATGTGGTGCATGCCTGGTTTGTGAAAATTAGGTCAACATAAGGAGGTGGTCAATGTAGACAGGGGGTCGGCTATGGAGGTTCTACTGTACTTTTATGCTGATTTCTTAGTAGTCACTTTCCTGACACCTCCCCCTGTTCTCTCCTACATGTACTTACAGGCTCTCAGCCATACTGCCCTGCTAGGGAAAATCATTTCCCCGGTGTCAGTGGTGCCTGGTGTCCATCTGGTGCCCCCCTGGCTGGGATTGCCCACCTTGCTCAGGTGCCCCCTGCAGAATGGCCTTCAGTGTCTGCTTTTAGGAACCGTGGCTTCCACAGTGCTTTTTGCCACATTGTTAGATATGTAGCATGTTGAGTGTGATGCTGGTCTTGGCTCTCCCCAGATGACTGGAAGAGTCACTTAGGGTCTTTGTTCCACGTTTCTGGAAATTTGTTCCTATAATAGTTAGGACTTGGGTATGCAAGTGACAGATGGACAGATCAAATTAACTTAAGAAGCATAAATGTACTCGCTCGCACTGAGCTGGGAAGTGTGGTGATAAAAGCTCACTTCGGAGATTCTGGGACTCATACAATATGATCGGTATTCTCTCCTCCGCTCCACTTTGGCCTATTTGTGGACCTCATGCTCTCCATGGTGTGGCTCATATGGCCATTGGCAGATCTGGGGTCGTATCCAGACAGTTCAACATGAGGCACGAGGAATGAGACTTGGCCTCCACTGTCAAGGCAAAACCTTACCAGTGAAGGGCCCCAGCTGGCCTCATCGACATCTTTTGTCAATCCCATGGATGAATTACTTGTTCAGGGGATACAGTGTGTGAAGGTGACTCAGCCAGTGACTCAAGCTGTGCAACTTACCCTCTGGTGGTCCTGGGATTGGGGCATCAAGTCGGAAGCCTTAACAAAACCAAACGGAAAGAGTATAATTCTTCTGAAGGAAGAGATTTTGACAGGCAGGGCTGAGCAAAACAACTAATGTCCATTTTAGTTCTGCCTGGTCAGTGTCTTCTCCTATGGGTGTCCCTTCTGGGAATTATGATCAGTGCTGAGATAATAAGGCAAGGATGGCTGTACGTAGTAAGATGTTTAAATGTGTGAGGCTGAACTCTGAAGGACTCTAGACCTAATAGCCTTAATTGTCTTTGTAAAATTGAAAACAAAGTCACTTGCTGAAACTGAGGAGGGCAGAGTAGGAAACTTAAAAGAACTAGTTGAGAGTTTGAAGAATGAGATGTGGGTGACCAGGGACAGCAAAAAGGACTGCTAAGAGATATCAAGGCCCTAACTAAGGTTGGAGCCTTACCAGTCAGGGTTCCCCAGAGAAACAGTAGGATGTATGTGTGTATATACGTATCTACACACATCACATATGTGTGTGACATGTGTATATGTGTACTATACAGACATCAGATGTACACACACGATGTATACGCACACATACATATATGCAGAGAGAATTTATTTCCTGGTATTGGCTTGCACAGCTGTGGGGGCTGCCAGGATGAAATCTGCAGGGCGAGCCTGTAGTCTGGAAACTCAAATTGTGCTGCAGTCTCGAGGCAGAATTTCTTCTTCCTGAGAGAAACCTCGGTTTTGCTTTGAAGCCCTTCCGATAATTACATGAAGCCCACCTTCATTATCAATCTCCTGTGGCCAAGAGCAGTGGCTCATGCCTATTATCCTAGGACTCTGGGAGGCTGAGACTAGTTGGTGGATTGCTTGAGTTTAGGAGTTTGAGACCAGCCTCAGCAAGAGAGAGACCCTGTCTCTACTAAAAACAAACAAACATAGCTGGGCATCATGGCAGGTGCCTGTAGTCCCAGCTACTCAGGAGGCTGCGGCAAGAGGATCTCTTGAGCCCAAGGGTTTGAGGTTGCTGTGAGGTATGATGCCATGGTGCTCTACCCAGGGCACTGAGTGAGACTCTGTCTCAAAAAACAAAAAAACAATAGAGAGAGTAATCTCCTACTTAAAATCAGCTGATCATTAGCTGCTAACCACATCAACAGAATGCCTTCCTAGCAACACCTAATTAGTGTTTGAGGGAGTAACAGAATACTACAGCCTCACCAAGTTGCCACCTGCGACTGTCACCAAGACCTAAGCTCTGTGAGCCAATCTGCATGATATTTGATTACTTTCTCCTCTTCAGATTAGCTAAGGTGAATGTTACATATCTGACATATACAAGCAGAGAACATGAACTGTTAAATCAATTAAAGAAAGATTAGAGGATGGAGATATTGGAATCTAGATGGGAGAATGGGATCATGTCCCTTAGGGTCGCTGGAAGACTGACAAGTTAGTTCCTCAAGTGTGAAGAAGTGATCATCAGCATCAACCATATAGCTTAGAATCAATAATGCATGAAAAATATGTGTGTTGGGCACTGAACTAAGTACTACATTAACTTTAAATTATTATCATTGAAGTGGTTTCACTTAACTGTCAAGGAACTGACAGTTTCCACATAAAGTCAAAGAGGAGATTTAGTGGGAGGAAGAGAATGAGGTAAGTGTGGTGTAGTTTATTTATTTACTCAACCAACAGTTTTTTAATAAGCATTGTTTATGAGCCAGGCACTATTTTAGGTATTGGAGATATAGTCGTGAACAGAACAAAATCTCTGCCCTCCCCCTCTTGGTTGGAGGAGGATCAGTTAATAAGAAATAATGTCAACAAACAAAACAAGCAGTGAGTCTGGTGATAAAACTGTCATGGAGAAAAGTAAAGCTGAGTTAGGCAGCAGAGTGACGGGGCCAGGCAGAGCTGGGGCAGCATGACATACTCACAAGGAAAACCCTTTCTGAAAAAGTGACTGTCTACTAGGAACCCTAAGGAATGAAGGGAGAGAATGGGCCAGGGCAGTGGTTCTCAACCTGTGGGTCGCAACCCACAGGAACTGGATTAAAGGGCTGTGGCATTAGGAAGGTTGAGAACCACCAGGGAAAGAAAGTCATGTGTGCAGAGGCCCCTAAGCCAGAGCTTGACCCTCCCATGCAGATGAGAGGGGCGGGAGGCGAACTTGGATGGGTGGCAAGGGGCCAAGTAAGTCATTACATGTTCTCTGGAACCCGCAGAGCACTGCCCAGGAAAGTCACCAGATCTGACTTGCCTTTTATACGGGTCCCTTTGGAGGAGAAGGGTGGAAGAGGAGATAGGTTAGGAAGCTATTACCACAATCCAGGCAAGAAGGGTCTGTGATTTGAGACCAGTGCCAGGCATTGACTCAACCAGGCCTTGGTGTGGGGATGTGTCACCGAAGTGACCTGTGGCAGGGATCAAGGTGGTCTGGGAGCCTGGAACAGCCTTTCTGGAGGTGTCTTCTATACTGCCGTAGAGCTTGCTCAAGACGGGGCAGACGGGGTGGGTGCAGGGAGGATTCTGACCCAGGTCCTGACCTCTTCTGTGAGTGAGAGGGAGTGACTGAGATGAAGGTGGAGGACAGAGGTGTGAAGCAGTGGTTAGCTGGAGACAGCGGAGGCTCCTGCCTCAGAGCCTTTGCACGCACGTATGGCTTTCTTCCCTGGAACATTCTCTTTCTAATGTCCATGTCACTCAATTTTGTCTTCCCTCCTTCCCCAAGTTTCTATTTGAATGGAATAGAGGACTTCCGGTCCAGCTCCATGTTATGTGCACTGCGGTGGTATGAGAGGCCTCTGCCTGAGAGGTCTGTGTGGAAGTAGCGTCCACACGGACTGGTGGGGGGAGGATGCTGGGAGATTTATTGACTGCGGGCTAGGAGTTTCAGTGGGCACAATGGGGAGCGTCTGAAGAGAAGTCGGTAGATGAGGAAAGAATCGACATGGACAAAGTAATGCAGGACTGCAGGGAACAGGTGCGGGGATGGGAGCTGAGGCCCCCCAAAGTGGGATCGACTGAACTCAGAGGTCCTGGCAAGATGGAAGCTGCCAGTGTGTGCAGCCTCACCCTTCCCCCAGGAGAGTTCCACCAGGCGGAACTTGGGTGGCCACAGGAGATGTCAGCGGGCGGTGTCTGAAGTGGTACGAGGAGGGGCCAGGCACTGAGAAGTGCCCTGCCTAGGTGGCTCTTAGGATGCTCAGTTCCTAAATGAGCTGTGGCTGGAACAGCTTGAAGCCCTGACTACCAGCCAGTTGCACCTGGCAGAGAGGAAGCCGGCCCCGACAGGTGTTTACCCGTCACTGTCAAGTCCTTCAGGGTCCTGAGTGCTCTGTTTCCAATGCCAGTCTCGTTGGCCTTTATAGAGAAGTGAGTTCCCGATACTTGGAGGTACCTAAGCAGTATCTGGGCATCCACTTGGAAGGAATGTGGTGGACAGAAGTTTGGCTATTTCTTAGGGGCTGAACTGGAGGACCTTTACTTTCCACTTGACTGGGAGCATCTGTGATTCTCCATCAGATTTTCCACTGCCTCGGTATTCACCTCTGTAAGGACAGAGTGCATGTATGTCTCAGCTGGGGAATTGTTTATGAAATGAAAGGCTTGTGGGACTTTCAAATGGTTTATAAATGTGGAGACTATTAAAAATTAGTTGATATCAGCATCTTTTACAGCCTGAGCACATGAAATGTCACTCACATTTAAATCCACATCAAAGGATCTGGGTTAATTATTTGTATACTTGCTATTAGTGGATACCATGTTCCAGTGACTGTTCTTTCTTGTGCATTTACAAGTGCTGATTCTATATGAATGTTCGCAGTAAGCAGAGGGCAGCACAGTGCTTCCCTCCGTGGTTTCATATTGAGCTGGAAGGGAGGGTTGCAAGCATGTTAAGACAGACCAGGAGCTAAAGGCTCTAACAGATAGTAGCTCCATCCTCTCTGCTTATGACATGGACATCAGCAGATGTGTAGACAGGCAGATAAGCTCTTTGGATGGCAAGCTGTAGCTATCTGTGGTGATGACGTGGAGGGCAGAGTGGCTGGAGTTCTTTCTGGGTGTTTGTGGTGCAGGGAGATTCCAAGCACAGAATTCAGGGGTAGCACCTGCTCTCTGGATTGGTTAAGGGAGCCCTAGGAGGGCACCGAGAGGTGTGGTTGTGCTACGCTCAAGGGTGTGTTCACTGCCCAGAAAGGATAAGGGTCAAATTCTTCTAGTGTCGTATGGCTGGTATCTTTTATTAAATACCTACTACGTTCCACCTCTGACGAGTGCTTTGCACACATTGCTTTTAATTTTCCCAGGCACTACTTTGCTCTTTTTTCTTGGAACATAGTCTCACTCTGTTGCTCAGGCTAGAGTATAGTGGTATTAGCTTAGCTCATGGCAACGTCATGGGCAAACTTCTGGGTTCAAATTATCTTCCTGCCTCAGCCTCTCGAGTAGCTGGGACTACAGGCGCCCACCACTACACTGGCCAATTTTTCTATTTTTAGTAGAGACAGGGTCTTGCTCTTGCTCATGCTGGTCTCGAACTCCTGAGCTCAGGGGATCTGCCCACCTTGGCCTCCAGAGTGCTAGGATTACAGGTATGAGCCACCATGCCTGGCCACACTTTGCTATTTGAGGAAGCAAGCTGTTAAGACAGGCTGGTCCCTGAACAGGACCCCACATAGTGACTGTACCTCAAAGGTCTAGATCTCAGCTGCGTTAGGTTCAAAATGTTGGATTTGCATAGCCAGAGGTGAATGGGTGCCCAGAAGACTGACACACACTTTCCTGATTCATAAGGAACTGAGGTATAAAAGCAGAAATGCCGGCATGTCGTTTTGCAATAAGAAAGAAGAAAACAATCCTGTGAACCAGATACACATGTCTGACCACAGCATTCTCTCCAAAGGCAAGTTTATGTGAGAACAAAATTCCAAGTGAAGGAATGTGGGCTGAGTGATGTCTGGGTGCTTAGTGGCAGGATCACGGCCTGTGAGAGTCCTGGCTCCAGCACCAACCTGCCTGTGACATGGATGCTGAGGTTTCTGTCACAATGAGGGGGACACTAGCCTCCCCCAGTCTCTGTTTGCAGTGCCACTAACACTGACGGTTACCCAACTGGGCTGACATGTCCTTTCAACATTTTAATACTGGGGCTTCAAGAAGTTGTAGTCTTAACTTGGAGAGCAAGTTTTCTCTTTGTGATATCTTTGCCTGTCACTGTTTTATTAGTTTTGTTTTATGGCTGTAAGCTTTACAGAGAAATGTTATTGTTCCATTTCCAAATTTGTGGGAAAGGGTAGAAAAGAAGCACCATATTATCATCCCCATCTCCTGCCAGAGAGAAGGTACCATTACGCCCATTTTCAGTTGAGTAGATGAGGTTATCCTGCTTTGGTATTCTTTCCCTCACTCCCATCACATCTGATAGTATATTCATTTAGCTGTTCATCATTTTCTTCTCCCAGTAGAATGCAGACCATCTTCCATTCATCACATATGGGATTGCAGGATCAAGTGGGAAGTCTAATTTGAGTTCTTTGAGTATTCTCCATACTTTTTTCCAAAGAGATTATATTAGTTTGCAGTCCCACCAACAGTGTAAAAGTGTTGCCTTCTCTCCACATCTACGCCAGCATCTGCAGCTTTGAGACTGTGTGATGTGGGCTATCCTCACTGGGCTTAGGTGATATCACAGGGTGGTTTTCATTTGCATTTCTCTGATGATTAGGGACAGTGTGCATTTTTTTTAATGTTTGTTACCTATTTGTCAGTCTTCCTCTGAGAAGGTTTTGTTCATGTTTCTTGCCCAGTGGTAGATAGAATTGTTTGCTCTTTTTTTGTTGATTAATTTCAGTTCTCTGTAGATTCTTGTTATCAACCATTTGTCAGATTCATATCATAAAAATGTCTTTTCCCATCTGAAGGTTGTCTTTTTGCTTTAAATTGCTGTGTCCTTAACTGGGCAGAAGATTTTCAGCTTAATTAAGTCCCATTGGTTTATTTTTGTTGTTTTTGACTTTTATGAAGTCTACTTCATAAAATTTTTCCCAAGGCTGACATCATCAAGACTTTCCCTCATGCTGGGTGTGGTGGCTCATGCCTGTAATCCTAGCATGCTGGGAGGCCAAGGAGGGTAGATTGCTTGAACTCATGAATTTGGGACCAGCCTGAGCAAGAGTGAGACCCCCATCTCTAAAAAATAGCTGGGCATTATGGCAGGTACCTATAGTCCCAGCTCCTTGGGAGGCTAAAGCAAGAGGATGGCTTGAGCCCATGAGTTTGAGGTTGCCGTGAGCAATGACGCCATGGCACTCTACCTGGGGGAACAAAGTGAGACTCTGTCTCAACAAAAAAAAGAGTTTTTCCTACACTTTCCTCTAAGATTTTTATCATTTCATTTTTAGATTTAAATCTTTTATCCATCTTGAGTTGAGTTTTATAAGTGGTAAAATGTGTAGGCTCAGTTTCATTCTTTTACATGTGATTATCCAGTTCTCCCAGCACCATTCATTGAATAGGGATTCCTTTACCCACTGTTTCCTTTTGACTGGTTCATCAAATATCAGATAGCAATAAGAGACTGGTTTCATTTCTTGGTTTTCTATTCTATTCCATATGTCTATGTCTCTGTTTTGTGCCAATATCATGCTGGTTTGATTACAGTGCACTTTGAGTATAACTTGAAGTCTGGTAGAGTGATGCCTCCAGCTTGTTTTTATTAATAAGAATTGCCTTGGCTATACAGGGATTTTCTGCTTACATACCAAACTAAGCACTATTTTTTTCCAGTTCCTCAAAGTATGATGTTGGTATTTTAATGGGGATTGCATTGAATCTGTAGAGTGCTTTGGGTAGAATAGACATTTTAACAATGTTGATTCTTCCCAGCCATTTGTTAATGTCTTTTCATAGGGTTTCATAATTATTTTGTAGAGATTCTTCACCTCTTTTGTTAGATATATTATTAAGTATTTCATTTTCTTTGAAGCTACTGTGAAGGGAATTATGTCCTTGATTTACTTCTAAACTTGGCTGTAATTGACATATACAAAGGCTACTAATTTGTAAACATTGATTTTATACCCTGAGATGTTACTGTATTTCTTGATCACTTCAAGGACTTTTGTGGTTGAATCTCTGGGGATTTCTAAGTATAGAATTGTCTCGTTACCAAAAAGCAAGAGTTTGACCTCCTGTGCATCCATTTGGATGTCCTTTATATTCTTCTCTTGCCTGATTGCATTGGCTAGAACTTCCAGAACTACGTTAAATGTAGTGGTGATAGTAGACATCCTTATTTGGTTCCAGTTCTAAATGGAAAAGCAGTTTTACTCCATTCAGTATGATGATAGCTGTGGATTTGTCATAGATGGCTTCAACTAGCTTAAGAAACGTGCCCACCTATGCCTAATTTTTTAAGTGTTTTTGTTAGAAAAGGATGCTGAATTCTATCAAATGCTTTTCTGCATCTATTGAAAGGATCATATGATCTTTGTTTTTGCTTCTATTGATATGGTGAATTACATTTATGGATTTGCATATGTTAAACCAGTCTTGGATCCATGGGATAAAGCCTATTTGATCATGATGTATAATTTTTTTAATGTGTAGCTGCAATCTCTTAGTCAAGATTTTGTTGAGTATTTTTTCATCGATATTCATTAGTGCAATTGGTCTGTAGTTCTCCTTTTTTAGTTGGGTCCTTTCCTGGTTTTGGAATCAGGGTGATGTTTGCATCTTAGAACATGTTAGGAAGGGTTCCTTCCTTTTCAATATTTTGGAATAAGTTCTGCAGTATGGGTACAAACTCATCTTTGAAGGTTTGATAGGATTCTGGTGTGAAGCCTTCTGGTCCAGAGCTTTTGTTTGTTGGAAGCTTTTTTATTGTTTCATCAACATCAGTGCTTGATATTGGTCTGTTCAAGAGATCTATTTCTTCCTTGTTAAGTCTAGGGAGAGGGTGTAATTCCAGGTATTGGTCCATTTCCTCTACATTGTCAAATTTCTGGACATAGAGTTTTTGTAGTAGTTAGAAATAATCTCTGGTATCTCTGTGGTATCAGTTGTTATTTCCCCCTTTTCATTTTTGATTGAGGTTATTACGGATTTTACTTTTAATCTGGCTAATGGTTTATTGATTTTTATTTATCTTTTCAAGGAACCAACTTTTTGTTTCATTGATCTTCTGAATGATTCTTTTGTTTTCAATTTCATTTATTTCTGATTTAATTTCAGTTATTTTCTTTTGCTAGGTTTGGAATAGGATTGTTCTTACTTTTTCATTTTTTAAAGATGATTCCTTAGGTTATCGATGTGCTCTCTTTCTACTTTTTGGATGTAGGCATCTGATGCAATGAATTTCTCATGACTGCTTTTGCAGCATCCCACACGTTTTGGTGTCTTGTGTCTTCATTGTTGTTATGTTTGAGGAAGTTAATGATATCCTCCTTTACCTGTTTCTTGACGCAATAGTCACTCAGTATAAGATTGTTTCATTTCCATGCCTTTGTGTAGGGATGAAAATTTTTGTTGCAGTTGAGTTCCACCTTTATTGCCTCATGATCTGAGAAGATATAATATGTAATTTCAATTCTTTTGATTCTGTTCAGGTTTGATTTGTGTCCTAGGACAAATCTATTTTGGATAATGTTTCATGGGCTGATGAGGAGAACGTATATTCCTTTGCTTTGGAATTGTGTGCTCTGTATATGTCTATTAAGATCAATTGTTCTAGGGTTGTGTTTAAGTCCCTTGTATCTTTGCTTAGTTTTTGTTTAGAGGATCTGTATAGTTCTGACAGAGGGGTGTTAAAGCCCCTAGATATTATGGTGTTATAGGGTAACATATTGCTCAGACTAATTAAGGTCTGTTTCATAAATCTGGGACCATTTATGTTGGGTGCATAAATATTTAGAATTGAAATGTCCTCTTGTTGTACTGTTCCCTTGACCAGTATGAAGTGACCATCTTTGTCTTTCTTGACTTTAGTTGCTTTAAATCCACTTGTATCTGAAAATAAGATTGCAATCCCTCCTTTCTCTGGTTTCCATTTGCCTGAAGTATCATTTTCTAATCCTTCACCATGTTTTGTCCTTCGAGGCCAGGTGAGTTTCCTGGAGACATATAAATGGCTTGTGCTTTTTTTATCCAATCAGCCAGCCTGTGCCTCTTCAGTGGAGGGTTTATTTACATTTATTGAGAGTATTGATGAGTGCAGTGGAGTTCCATTCATCTTATTTTGTGAAAATCCATTGCTTAGTTTTCTCCTTTGCATCATTGTGGAAACTAGGTTTTGTCCTTTAGTTTCTGGGTATTTACTTTGCTGTGGTCCATTGTGATGGTCAGTGTGGAGAATAGGTCTAAGTACTTCCCATAGAGCTGGTCTTATTGTGGCCAATTTCCTCAGTCTTTGCATATTGGTTAAAGATTTGATTTCTCCATAAATTTTAAAGCTCAGCTTAGCAGGATATAGAATTCTGGGTTGAAAATTGTTTTATTTAAGAAGGTTAAAGGTAGATGACCATTCTTTTCTGGCTTGAAAAGTTTCAGCTGAGAAGTCTGCTCTCACTCTAATGGATCTCCCCACTGTAGGTCAACTGGCACTTATTCCTGGATGCTTGCAGAATTTTGTTTTTCATCTTGACTTTGAACAAGTTCATGGCAATGTGTCTTGGAGAAGCTCTATTTGAGTTGAGATGACCCAGTGTTCGATATTCCTCTGACAGTAGTGTATCAGAATCTTTGGTGGCACTTGGGAAATTTTCATTTATGATATCCTCCAGTAGGGCTTCCATTCCTTTGGGATGATATTCTTCCCTTACAGGGATACCTATAATTCATATGTTTGAACACTTTGTGAAGTCCCATAATTCTCTGAGTGAATGCTCTTATTTCTGTCTCTTCTTTTCTGCCTCTTCAACTGCCTGTGCTAGCTCAAGAGCTTTATCCTCTAGCTGTCAGATTCTTCGTTCTCCATGGTCTAATCTGTTACTGATACTTTCTACTGTATCTTTAAGTTCCCTGATTGACTCCTTCAATTCCTGAAGCTCTGCTATGTCCTTTCTATCTTCTTCATCTCCTTTATCCCTTATTTAGTTCTGTTTTTGGATTTCCTTTTGGTTGTTTTCCACTTTCTCAGACATTTTCTTCTTTGTTTTAACCATCCACATTTTAAATTCCCTTTCTGTCATTTCCATAATTTCTTTGTAGGTGGAATCCCCTGCAGGAGCTACCTCATGATCCCTTGGGAGGAGGGTTGCTTTGTTCTGGTGTTTCATGTTGCCAGGATTTTTCTGTTGGTTCTTCCTCATGACTTCTCTTCTTGTCCACTTCCTCCCCCTAATTTTTCCTTTCATTTCCTCCTTCTCTTTATATTACCTTGTCTCTGTGCTTAGATGTTGAAGTGTTTTTTTGGTATAGGGATAAAAGGAAGAGAAGAGTGAATGCTGAGCAGGGAGAAAAGAAAGAATTAGAGAAAATGAAAAAAAGGGTAGGGGGCAAAAGGAAAGGTTGACAAAAAGAAGAGCAGAAGAACAGAAAGAGAGAGATGGGAGTAATAGTGGTGCTCAGTAGGGTGCTTGACCCACATCTCCAATTTACAGCCTCTGGGGGGATGAGATGTGTCATTCCCTTGAGGAAAGGAGCTCCTTGCCAGCCTGAGCAAAAACAAGACCCCATCACCACCAAATACAGGGGGTAAAAAAAAGCAATATGTTGTAGTGGGGATCTATCAATAGCATCCTTCCAAAGGTCAAAGCTAAAAGTACACCCTAGACCAGGGGATCAATGTTTCCTTGACCCATGCCAATTTTATGGCCCCACAGCCCAGGTCTTAGAGTGAGACTCTGTCTCATAAATGAATACAGGTTGACAAAGAATAAAACAGATCAGAAAAAAAGAAACATAATAATAAAAGTATATAATGAAAACTGAAAATAAAATTGTGTGAGATGTGTAAAAAGGGGTGTATATCTTAGTTATCTGAAAAATTTTATATGGGAAAGATAAGAAAAGTAGAAAAATCTTTACAAAAAGAGAGAGAAAAGGTGAGAATTGGAAAGAAAAGAAGGAATAACAGGAGCAGAAAAACTGTAGCAAAAATGGAGCTGTTATTATTGAAGAAAGAAACAATGAAAAATTATAAATACAAAAACAAAACAAACAAAAAACCCAGGAGGAAAAAAATGAAAAAGAAAAGTTTTGTGTGTGTGTGTGTGTGTGTGTGTGTGTGTGGTGTGTGTGTCTGTGGTCTGGACAACAGGTGGTGTTCTGGGGTTAGGAGACGCTAATCATGATGCTATATGGCTGTAAAAGATAGAGCCTGGAAGCGATTATCTAGCTACCAAGGTGACCCAGTCCTGTCTTCCTGATTTATTTGCCCTCAATCCCCTCAGGGTTGGGAGCTTGAAGTCAGCATGTTTAAGAGACACACCTCAACCTTTCCAATAGTGCCCCTTGGCCATAAAGTGGCTTTCCCAGAAAAGTGGGCTTTGCTTTAATCTCCCCAAAGGTGGCTTCTGAGCTCAACAGAAGTGCCCAAACCAACGTGGCACTAGAATTCTGTGGGGTATTCCTCCTGAGCAGCTCTTCATGTGGCAGTGCTGGTCAGCAGCTGAACAACAAGAGTTCCACTCTGCCCAGTGGCTCAGTTCCACCCACTGGGCACTGTTTAAGATCACTTACTCACCTAAGCTCTCGCAAGGTAGATCCAGCAAATACACAGGTCCAGAAAACTCTGCCGGATTGGCCTTCTCTGTCTGAAACCTGCCTCTTAACCAGCAGCCTCTGCCAACATGAAGCACTCACCTTCTGTGCCGGTTCTCTACTGCTCCTGACTTCTTCATTGGCTTCTGGAGTCTCCTGCAACCTCCCTACTCCACTGGAAGTGATGCCTCCAGGCAGGGCACTCCAGCCAGATGGCTGGAGTCCTTTCTCCCCCATCTCACCACCAGCAGATGCAAAGGAAATGTCTCTAGACCACCATTTTGCTCCACCTCCACAATTTGTCTTGTTTTTAACGCCTTTATATATGCTATCTGGAGGTAGATTAATCATGTACAATGTCTGCTTCCTTAGTCATTTTCTCTTTTATTATTTTTATTTCAAGCCTATTCATCTACAATGTCTTACCCCAAGGTAACACCATTTACCTGGTAGCAGCCACCTGCATTTTAAGGTATTGATTGCTAAGAGAAAATAAGTTGGCTCATTCATTGCCTTTCTGAAACCCCACACCAGGATATGATTATATGGCTCAAATGTGCTGGTTGTTAACAGTTCACTGATGGATATGTGTTATAGTCTGCATATTTTATTCTGTATATAACTCATATCATATTAACTTGGATGTCTAATACTGCTTTTCAGAGGTAGATTTCTTATAGAGTTATGTACATTCTTAGTAACTGTCCTATATTTATTGTATTAGAAAATAGAATTATTTTCTCTAAATCTTCTTAGACATTAAAATAATATATTATTTCAAATCAAAGGGAGCTACTTACTACCAGAGAGTTCTTCAATAATTAAAGGATGCAAGCAACATTTGTGGACAATGCAATTTTTGTGATGCATTGAAAAATATGTTCTTACAGCAGAGTTTATTTTCTTAATATCTTAAAATTGCTTGGAAAAACAAAAGAGAGAGGAGAGTAGTCAGGAACCTTCCCAAAATTTTATTAGGATCATTTTTAAGCTGAAAATCTAAAGTAATTATTCACCCTACATTTTACAATTAATGTTTTGTTCTATTTGTTTTATCACTATCTATGCATATTCTATTTGCTTTATCACTGTCTATGCATTTCTCCGTCTTATTTTTGACATTTTAAATTAAATTACAGAAATCAGTACACTGCACTACTGAAGAGTACAGCATGCATATAATTAATTGGAATTTGATGTGTATTTTTAAGGTAAAATTTATATACAGCAACATATACAAACTTGAAGTTTCTCATTCAATGAGTTTTGACAAATGCACATACATGTTGTTAGGCCAATCCCTAATGAAGTTACAGATATTATTATCACACAGCATGCAAATGTAATGCCTCTTCTTATTAAATTCCCACCCTACCTGCCTACCAAGAGGGAACCAAGGTTCTGATTTTTTTCTCAGCCTGTTTCATATAACTTAATACAGTTCTAGAATCATATAGTATATGTACTACTTTGGGTGCACACTATTTTGCCTAAGTCTTCTTTCACTCAGCATACTTTTGAAATTCTTTTTTTCCCTTTTTTGCATGTCAGTAATCTATACCCATCTTGGTGCTGAGTAATATTTCCATTGTACGGTTATAACACAATTTTTTTATTACTTATCAGTGGTTCACAGGTGAGGCTTTTATGCATAAAGCATCTATGCAAGTCTTTGTAGGCATAATCTTCCTGCTTACTTTTGAAACCCCTGGTATTCTAGCATAGGATAGTAGGTACTCAATGTTTATTGTCCTGACATAAAACTTACATGATATGTATGTAGGTTTTTTGGTATACTATATCTTCCTTATCTGTTCTCATATGAGCTTCATAGCTACCTGAGTCAAAGGCCATCCACAAAATGGAAGCTGAGAAGTTAAGGTCCTCACTAATTATTGGAAGTATGCTAGAACCTAGGTCTCTGACTCCTGGCCCCATGCTGTTTTGACACGCCAGGCTGAAGGTGTTTTTTTTCCTTTACATTCTACCCTTCCCTATTGGCTCTGCACCATGGTTATGGCCTTTTGGAGTTTCTGATTTGTACTTTGAAGAACCAGAAAATGGCTATTACAATTTAAGTTCCTGCTCACCAAAACCTGTGATCTTTTTGCTTTTCCATATCACCTTGTTTTCTCACTGCTAGATCGTCACTCTATGTGTGTGTGTGTTGAGAAGGTGGTGGCCAGAGGGACTAGGGAGTTGGAGGTGAAGCCAATCTGGTGTAATGAAATCTTTCTCTACTGTGGCTCCACCATCTGCTCTGGGAGTATGAAAACCAGCCTCAGACTTGATTCTGCAGAAACATTTATTCACACAGAAACGTTTATTAATAAGGAAATCCATATACCACCTAAAATACTCATACCACCTATTCTGTGAACTCAAGGAGTCTCCCATCTGTGGCTTTAGGATTGTAGTGTCTGATAGCAGGATCAGATGGCTTCCAGTGCAAGGCAGAATCCTTCAAGAAGTGACGCGTCAGAGGCCTGACTTTAGGGCCTTAGCCTTCCTCTAAACGAGCTTGTTTGTTAGACAGCTAAGCCGAACACCCTTCCCATGAAAACACTGAAGTTTCTAGACACACCTCTCTCATATCCTTCATTTCACCATTGAAAATTGATTGCTAATATCTTTTTACACTAATTAATGAACCTTCCCATGCAAATTCAGATAGGGGAGTTAGAAGTTTGTGAAACCACGTCTAGGAATGTGAACTCTGACTAGGATCTTTCCAGCGCTCAGTAACACCACTACCTATAGATTTCTGCTTAGGGTACTTCACATATTAACTAGTAACTGTTGGGGGTGGCCTAACATGACTGTGTGCGTGCACACACACACACACACACACACCGCTCACTATTGATGCCATAGTCTCAATGTAAAACACAAGTTGTGTTGGGAGAGTAGAAGAGTCCATGCATCCTTCCCACCTAGTATCCCTGTGATACTGAGTTTTCAGTTTGAGGGAATCCTTGAGTAAATATGATTTTCTGCCTCCACAATGAATGTGGTTAAAGCTGCAGCCCTGTTCCTAATCTCCTGCATCTCCTCTGACTCTCACGTAGAGCAAACCGGTACGCAGGCAACCCAGCTGAGAGTTAACTAGTGGAAGGATTTACCTGGGGGATTTTTAAATGCCAAGTCTAATGTTTAAATGCAGTCCTGATTCTGGTTCTTGGCTATATCATAAGTGACTTTTCATTTGGATAGAGAGCCACTTTACTCAGGGCCAGCTGCACAGAAATGAGCAGCTGCATGATGCTTTCAAGTGACTCTTCGGGATGTTAAATGCCACTCATTTAGTAACTGCTGCTGTTAATTAAGTTTATAGCCTCATTATTAGTTCCTGGCTTTGCTATTGTTATTAATTATGTTTATATAAATTTATAGTGGTAGCTGGTTCCTCAGGGAATTTTTTAAGTTGTATATTGAAATTATAAATAATGAATACTTAAGCTTGGTCTCTTATTCTAAGAATAAAAAAATGCCCATAATTCTTTAGGGGAGAAAGAGAAATTTAGGGGAGAACAGAGAAAACAACTATTGTCATTTTGATGCATTATCTTCTAGATTCCTTTCCAAGTGTATATCAAACATAATTTAGATCACACAGTTTTGTGGCTTAATTTTACCCCTTACCATCTTATTTAATTATTCCTTATTGTTGGACATTTATGTCATTTGTGATTTTTGTTCTTCTAAATAATAGATACATGTTGGAAAGTTGTTGGAAAGTTCTTTAAATAAATATTTGAGAGCATCTCTAATTATCTTCTTTGATGCCTAGAAATAAAATGTTTATGTTTAAAGGCATGAACATTGTTGAAGTTTTTGATACACATTGAAAAATAAGTTTCCAGAAAATTGTGCCAATGTCCAGTCCACTTGAAGAATTTCACAGTGCCTGCCATACTGCAGCCATATCATTTAACATATCTAATAAGATTATAGTAATATTCACTTGCTAATTTTAAAGTTTTGAACTCAGAAACTTGATGAATGAATGAAAGATGCTGGATATCAGTAATGGCCTATTATATTACAAAGTTTCCTTTTGCTTTTGTTGGGGGGGAAAATTTTTTTCCTCTTCCAACTTGAGTCCACTAGTTGGAGGCCTGAAAATTATAACTGACTATAGACAGATTAACAAGAAAAAAAGACAGCATTTATTTATATTTGCACAGGAGAGCTGTTAGTAATAAGTGACCCCATGAATAGCCAGAGATAAAGTTTATATACCAACTTAACAAAGGTGGAAAGGTTTATACACTAACTTAACAGAGATGGAGAGAGAACAATTAGGTCTGCAGTAGGAAAGTGTGAAGATGACACATTTTGGTGCTTCAAAAACGGGCGTTATGTCTCCATGGCAGCTAAATTCCCCAGAAACTGCCTCAGAGGGGCATTAATGGGGCTGTATTGTTGGGAGGTTCCACTTTGGTCAGGCAAGAGAAGTTCAGATAAGATTTCTCTCTTCATCTTCTGCAGCTCAAATGTTTCATTTTAAAATAAACATTATATCAACTCTAGGGGTCCTAGTGGGTCATCTCACTTTTTGTTTACTTTTTTATATCACTACTAAATGACCTCAATGATGAATATATTTTTTATGCTGAAGATTAGTAATAATGATGTTTTGTTTTATTTTATTTTTAACATGTAAATTATCAGTAAGGGATGATATAGGAGGAGAAAAGAAATGGCACAAGGGTAATTTTTATCACAGATATAAATATATTTGTTTGGAAGTGATAGCTATATTTGGAACACAAATTGTGCAAAAATGGACACTAGTGTATGGAGGAGATGAACAGCATTTGTGGGTTTCAAGGAATTTTTAATGTGTTTCCCATCACAGTATTATCCCAAGTTCATTTATTTCAGGTTGCAGTAGTGAGGTTTTTTTAAAACTTCTGAGTTATACTATTTGGGATGAATAGTCATAAATATCAGGGTTGGAAAATTTAGTTAATTCCTCCTTGATTTGAAATTCACCTAGGAAATAGTTTGTTCTATAGATATTATTCGAGCAAATCTGAGTTCCTTAAATCTTGACTTTTGTAGCCACCCTTGATTTGAACTTCCCCTAGCAGCTTTGTGGATAATGCAGTGTGAAAGACATAATTAAAAGGCATGGCAAGTGAGAAAATAGATTACATACCTCAAAAGGAAGGCTTATTATACATAACAATGTGATTCGCTGGGGGCTCTCCATTGCATCCTTGCCACACAAATTCCTAGTCTTTCAATTCTTCCCAGAGCCATTTGCTGGTCTTAAAGGCATAGATCAGGCAAGGTACCACCTTGGCTCATTCCTGTAATCCTAGCACTCTAGGAGGCTGAGGCGGGTAGCTTGCTTGAGCTCAGGAGTTTGAAACCAGCCTGAGCAAGAGTTAGACCTTGTCTCTACTAAAAACAGAAAAACTGAAGCAAGAGGATCTCTTGAGCCCAAGACTTTGAGATTGCTATGAGCTATGACACCACAGCATTCTACCAAGGACCACAAAGTAAGACTGTCTCAAAAAAGGAAAAAAGGCATAAATCACTTGGGTAGAAGGATATTTCCATTTCAACCAGATAAACCCTTTCCCCTTCATTTAGATTTGATATGAAGGCAAAATGCATTGTTCTCCATGAACCACCTTTGTTTCCTCTTATTTTATTTGGGGAGTTCTCTAGGAAAAGCACCTTTTCCCTCCACCTTCATAACCTTAGTGTCTGGTGTCACTGATTCAGCTATGCAGTCTAGGACAAAGTGACTTTTAAGTCTAAGCACTATGAGAAAGCTATAAAGGGAATACCATTCACTCCATTAGAGAAATAACAGCCTTGGAGCTCAGGGACCAGAATTGCTGCTTTCCAACGGTTTGTTAGAGCTTTACTTTGAATTTCATTCCTCAATATTTTTGTTGGCCTGAATCAGTGACTCTAATTATATATAGAAGATAGAAACAGCAGATATATTTAGCAAGTTGGAAAAGTCCCCACAGTCTACCCTTGGAACAGCTAAACATATGGAGCCAACTCGAGACCCTGAAGAACCCATTTATTTATTCTCTGAGTGAAAGCAATTACTGAAGACCCCAAGTGTGGGGAATGTAGCAGAACTAG
This sequence comes from Perodicticus potto, assembly GCA_963574655.1. NCBI lineage: Eukaryota > Metazoa > Chordata > Mammalia > Primates > Lorisidae > Perodicticus > Perodicticus potto. The sequence goes on along the minus strand of CAUYRH010066849.1, from coordinate 87,538 downwards.
AATGCAAGGCCAGGAAGGGCAGCAACAAGACCTCCAGGAGAAATTCCTGGCCCCTGCCTGATACTTTTGCTTTTTATTTGCTGAACTTTTTTTTTTTTTTTTTTGAGATTTTCTATTTCAGGCTTTTGTTACTTTCCTAAAATGTCAGCTCTACCTACCTCTCTCTGAGCAAACAACCCACACTTTTTACTTCCCTAAGAAAACTGCTACCATAGGGCTGATATCAAACCTGCTGCTTTGTGGCGCTATTCCTGAGCCTGTGCACTCCACGTTTCCTCATCGTCCAAAGAGAAGGGGACCAGCTGCCCCTCATGTCTTCATATCATCCTTCTGCCTCTAGTGGAGACTGTGAAGTTGCTCCAAGGACAGTTACTTCCCCTAACATGGGTGTGGGCTACTTCCTGGACACCAAAATCCAATTAGTTACAAGGTAACTGGAAGAAAAAAAAATAGAGCGATCTCCTTCTACCTACCCCTGAACTCCATGTTCATACTCACAGTGTGTTGTCCTCTCTCTCATTTCCAAATCTTTGATGGTGAACCAAGGGGATGCTACACATCACAGTTGCCATTGGCCCCCAACGCAGGCACTACCGGGTGTATCATATCTGGAAAGTCTTACAAGAGTGTTCAGCTTTCTTTATTATGCTACACATTGGAAGAAGAGTTGTTTGGGGTAATACATTAAAAACACAAACACTAATAAAAGCTGGGAGGAAAAAAAAGTCCATGCATAATTTTTATGATATCCAACACCGCAGACAGGCTAAATAAGCCTCAGATCATCTCCATGTGACCCATGGGCTGCAGGTTGGACACTCAAAAATCAACTATAGGTTGGTGTCTTTACAATGATGACCATGTTCCAACAATTCTAACTGATGTAAGAAAAGAAATACCTGTGTGTCTTTTCTTTCTATCCATCTTAGGGTCATTGGCTGGGGCCCCTGAAGCAAAAGACAGACTAAGAAGAAAAAAAAAAAAACATAGTTTATTGAATGTGAGCTTTACAGGACACAGGAAACTTCATAAGGAGACAAAGACCTAAAAGCAGTAAAACGAGTGTTTTTGTGGTAGGTTTGATGAAGAGGGGAGAGTTGTGAAGAAACGTGATAGGACAAAGAAAAAGCATGGGTCCAGGGTAGTTACATTGGGGTGGAATGGGAGAAACAGCAATGGCTGTGTGCTCCAGTTCTCTTGCCATCCCTGTCTTCATACATAAGGGTGCTCCTTTCCTCTGGGCAGAGGGAGGGCATCTCTCAAAGGTCTTAGGACCTATTTTAGGGGAAGACCAGAAAATATTTCCCACACATGCTATTTTTCAAATTCCTTCAGCTAAAAATATTCGGTATGCTGATGTGCCATATTGGGGTGACAAGGTTCAATAATTATGAACCTTGTCATCAGTGATGTACCATTCCTCCCCAGAATATTCTTGGTTGGGAGTTCTAAACACTGACCCTAATGATTATTGAATCTTAATAATAATAATAATCAAAGTAGCATATTTCTGACTTATCTTTTAATAGACCTTATATTCCTCTTGGAATCAGTGACACTCATTGGCTCCCTGCAGATGTCTTGGCTGTACACAATCCAGCGTTACGTACATAAGAGCCATTTGAATTTGCTGCCAGTACAGTCTGTGTCTCTAAGGCCTGGAACACTATCTAGTACTCTGTTTAAAGAGTAGATTCAGAATAAACAATTAGAACACAACAGTAGTGAGGATAAGTAGCAGAGCTTGCCTTATTAGATTTCTCTGCGGTGTTCACTCCTTTAAAGTGTTTGGTTTATGTGCCCCTTCTCCCTTAAAGGAACTACCTCAGTGTAATTAAAAATTTTTAATCCAGTACTTTGTTTTCATTTTTGTGCTGGAATAATTAATTGATTTTTACAACTGGTCTGGATATATACACATGTACAGACCATTTTTTTTTGTTTGTTTGCCATCCTTTTTAGGTTTTAGTATTGGCTTTATTTTAAGAACATTACTGATGATAATTTTGGTGTATGGAGGAGGGGTCTACATGATCCTCTTTGGGTGTCAAGTATGCCGGCTACTCCCTCTGCCTTGCCTCTCTCCCTCTTTCCTCTCCCATTTCTGTACCTAAAATGTTTCAGAAGGTTATTAGAAAAGCCTGGAAGAATTTGACTTCTTCCTTGAAGACTTGCCCTGACAATTCCAGCTCCTTTCTTTCTTCTCTGAATTCCTTTAACACGTTATAATTTCCTACACAATGTGGTATGTAGTGGTATGCCAGGTTAGACATATTTCATATATATATATATATATGGTACACAAATATATATATATTTGCAGTTTTTATATGGCCGGGGCTGGGTTTGAACCTGCCACCTCCAGTATATGGGGCTAGTGCCCTACTCCTTTGAGCAACAGGCACCTAATATTTTTTTCCAAAATGGAATGTTAGCTTCCCCAAAGCTTTGCATATCCCTCATATTTCCTCTTTTGTGTCCCCTAAAACACACTTGATGGAAGTATGTGATTATGCCTGTGGCTCAAAGGAATAGAGTGCTGGCCCCATATGTCGGAGGTGGTGAGTTCAAACCTAGCCACAGCCAAAAAAGACTGCAAAAAAAAAAAAGATAATATTCTCTTTGGTAACCAACTCAAATCCTTCAAAAGCAACTCTTCTACTCCTAAAAACTTCATTGTGTTCTCATAAAGAAAGAGGATACCTGGGAAGGGTGAGGTCTAGGAGAACATAGGTCTTCTCAAGGAGACCCCAAAGATACACCTGTGAAGTCCTCCCCATGGTGACTTAGCTCTTAGGTATCTTGTAGAAACTTAACTTCCTGGGACCTGACAATTTCCACTTCTGTGAAGTCCTGTAGTTCTGTGGAGGCTGGAACAGCTTCTCCCGCTTGATTCAAACTGACCAGTGAAAAAGGTATCCATGGGCTGGAACTTTTTGACTAGAGATAAAGAGGGAAAGACCAAGCCAGTCAGGGAGTGCAGCCCTATTTTGAGATTTTTATATTTGCCACAGCCCCGCCAGCTGAATAAAACCCTTTTTCCTCTTAAATACGGTGTTTGGGTTTTCGTTCTCTCCAATTGAGCCTCATCTTCCTTCCTGCAACAATAACTTTTCTCATCAGTTTTTTCCTGAAACTTTGATCCAAGCAACCACATGCAGTTGGTTACCTTCAAGGAAATACAGCTTGCTTCAGGCATTCATTCATTCATTCCGAAAGCATGTGAAGAGAGAGGAAAGTGAAGTTCGCATCAGCCATTCATTTCTGATTTTACCTCCAAAATAGTGACTGTTGTGGTCTGAATGTGTTCCCCAAAATTCATATTTTAAAAACTTAATCTCCAAAGCAACAGTGTTGATAGGTGAGGTCTTTGAGAGTTGATTAGGTCACAAGGGCTCTGCTTTCATAAATTAATTAATGCTATTATCTTGGGAGTGGGTTTCTGATAAGAAGGATGAGTTCAGGCTCCTTCCTTCTTGCTCTCTCACTCTCTTCCTGCGCTCTGCCCCTTTCGCCTTCTGCAGCATGAGAATCGTCACCAGATGCTGCCCCCTCGACCTTGGACTTGACCAGTCTTTAGAACTGTAAGAAATCAATCTGTTCTTTATAAGTTAGTCTGTGATATTCGGTTATAGCAACACAAAATGGACTAAGACAGTGATTCTGAAACACTGGGAGGTACTTATTGAAGAGAGGTTGGCATACTCCCAGTGGTGTCAGTGAGAGCCATTTATTTGTGTCCCTGATCTAAGGCTAGCAGCTCTCAAAATACAAGGCCATTTTGGAACTGTTTTTCTGGAATGGCCATCAAAGCTGTCATTGTATAAGTTCTGACAATTAAGTTCTTGAACCCATCCTAGAAAAAGTGCTTTGAAGGGTGGCCTAGGAGCTGTCTCAGTGCATAGCTTCCCAAGGAAGTACCTTGCAGGTGACTGCGGTGATACTCAGCAAGGAGATGTGTAGCACTTTTTCTAGAACCAGTTCACAAACTTAATTGTCAGACCTCATCTGATCCAGGAACCCCCAGAAGTCCTAGAGACCTTTTCAGGAGTTCTGTGAGGTCAAATGATCTTTATAACATTACCTAAACATTATTTGCCTTTTTTACCCTCCTCTCACAAGTGGACAGTGGTGTTTTCTAGATGCCACATGACGTGCAGTATCATAGGACATTGACTGTGAGCAGATATGAAAAGTCCTCTATAGTCCATTAAGCCAGACAGTGAAGAGATTTGGAAAGAATGTAAAATAGTAACAGTCTTCTCATTAACAGTCTTTTTCATTTGGGAAAATAGAGTCATAATTTATAAAATATTCTGCATGTACTTATCTTAACATGTAATGGGTTCATTGTTAATTTTCAATAAATCTATATTTTTAGTTCCTAAGTTTTAATTTTCTATATAGCAAGTAACACTCTATGTAACCCACACAAACAAAAGCTCTTTGAGGCCATCAGTGAGAGTGTGAAGACCAGAATGTTTGAGAACTGCTCCTCAGGCCATCTTAGCGTTCCCTAGAATTTATAAGAAAGTGGCCTTTCAGTGGGTGACCTCTTTGCATTTACATGTAAATCAAGTGACCAAAAATCCCAAGAGGCATAAAAACACTGATAAAATTACTTTTTAAAAAGAAAGTCCAACCTGGCTGCTAAAACTATGATAGAAAAGAAATTCCCAGGACCTAGGAAAGAAGAGAAAAATATTCTGGTTTTCAAAATTAAACTGTCTTATACATTTAGCCTTAGGCAAATAATAGTCATGAGATAGGCTCATGGGTTTCCATCTTGAATACACATTAGAATTACCTATAAACTCAAAAAAGCAAATGCTCGTGTCTGGATGAGTGAATCATAATTTGGTAGGGACTAAACCAACCACTTGTTTATTTTTCTAAATTTTGACAAGGTGACAAGCTGACGACACAGTGAAATACATGAGCAGATAGCAAATAAGGGGCATAGTTTTTAAGCATGTAGATTCAAATGTTTATTCATTTTTCTTTATCCAGGTCTAGGGCCTATAGAAGCAAAGATAATTTTCCCTTCCCCTCTAAAGGTTTAGTTCTACTGAAATGAACTGACAAGTGACAGATTAATAGGAAAAAGGGCATGTAAATTTATTAACGTCCATAATAAGCACGGGAGCCATACAAAGTTTGAGATTCAAAGAACGACCAGATGGCTGGAGCTTAAATGCACCCTCTTCGTAGGTGAGAGGAAGATGGGGGATGTGGGCAGTTTTTAAGGACACTAAAAGATACTGGACAGTTTAACGGGCCTGAAGAGCAGACAATATCTTTGGAAACTAAATGGAACCAGACGAGTAATAGGAAGATAAGAGGAGGAATTACACTGCAAACAGAAGCTGTGGTTTTATGTAAATTCACTTGCATAACCTCTGCAGGCTGTCTACATGGAAGAATAGATGGATGGAAAGTCTGTCTGGGTGTGGTCAGACTTCTGCTCTCTTCTCTTCTCCTAGGGCCAGTCTTCCCTGATTATTTAATGATGCTTCTCGGGAGGGGGTTTAAGACTATTGCATTTCTTTTGAAAAATGTTTCCTCAGTCAGATAAGGAAATTCCAGAGAGAACCTCTCCCTGAACTTGATAAGGTGGCAGGTGGACAAGAGAAAATTAAAAAGTCTTTGCTTCTCAGGCAGTTTCTAAAGTCCTCCACTTTCTTTCAATTCAGAAGCTCTCAGAATGCCAAAGCACCATTTTCTGAGCCTCAGCAGGCCTTCTGGAGATTTGAATTTAAATCTTGTTTAATAAATACTGGAGTATTGTAAGTATAGGAAGGGAATTCTCACAACTCTGACAAGAGTGCAGCCATTTCAGAAAAACAGGTCAGAAACCAACATCCCCAGACTCCCAGAGTGCTACAAGGCCAGAGTTCCTGGAAACACCCTACCCTTATCCTGGAGGGCACTGGAGATGAGCCCCAGGCTATATGCTGGGCTCACTTCCCCATGCCAGTGATACTGAGAAGGCTAATTTGCGATTGTGTGGGAGCTGAGCTGATTCCTGGTCAGACTCTACTCTCCACTTGATACAGGGTTCCCCAACTCAGGGCTGAATAGTAATCCCCCATTTTCTAGGCCTGGTTGAGCTCAGAAATCAGTCTTATCACAGACCCCCATCTCTAAGCAAAAACCTTTCCCAGGCTGCATTCTAACAAGATCATTAATAAAGCAGCCTGAAAGGACCTGGGCAGTTCCTCCTTAAGCAGAGGGCATACGCCCCCAATTCCTTTCCTGAGGCAGAAACTGCAAGGACCACATTCCTGCGCTTAATTTTGGGATGATTTTCTGCCCTGCAGACCTCATGCCAATTGTGGCATACTTTCCCCCAACCACCTGCCCGCAGGATAGGAAAAGCAGCATTTAAACCCCTGAAACTAAAGACTGGAGGTAGGGGCTTACCACTTGGGTTTCCCCCTCTACTGCCAGAAGTTCTGTTCCCCCTCTTTTTATTCCTTCTCTTTTGCTTATCTTTCTATCAAACTTTGTGTCAATAAACTCTATCCTATTGCTTATCACATGGGCTGTGGTTTCATTCTTTGAACCCTGAGACCAGGGACTCAGCAGAAAAAGAAATTCCAGCAACATTCTTCCCTATACAAAATCTTTTTCTTATCCCTGGACTGGCCTCCTCTCCTTCTTGTGAACCCTCACCCCTCATTATGCTATGCTAGAAGGGCTCTATGGTAGAACTGTTGCAGGAAAATGAGGCCTAATGGAGAGAAAGAAACACCCAAACACCTGTGTTTATCAGAGGACAGGGGCTCAGGGCCTGTAGTTCAGTGCCAGGGTGTCAGTCACATACACCAGGGCTGACAGGTTCAGGCTGGGCCCGCTAAACAACATGACAACTACAATAACAACAACAACAAAATAATAAAAAAAATAGTGGAGCATTGTGGCAGACACCTGTAGTCCCAGCTATTTGGGAGGCTGAGGCAAGAGAATCACTTAAGTCCAAGAGTTTGAGGTAGCTGTGAGTTGTGATGCCACAGCACTCCACCAAGGGTGACATAGTGAGACTCTGTCTCAAATAAATAAATAAATAAATAAATAAATAAATAAGTAAATAAATAAAAGCAGGAAGGGCTTTATTTCAGCCTGCAGAGCCATGGCGGACTAAAGTCCAAAAATGGCTGAGCTCCCCAACTAGCTGTGTCCTTTCCTTTTTATCTCCAGCTAAAGGTTCCTTGTCCATGGGTACCCTTCTCATTAGTCAGTTTGAATCATTGGAGAAGGAGGGCACAGGCTTTTACAGAAGTGAAAGCAAGTGTTAGTTTCAAGATCCCAGGAAGTTAAGTTTATGCAAATTCCTGAGAGCTGAGTCACCACAGGGAGGACTTTGTAGGAGTGTCCTTGGGGCTCCTGTGAGAAGTCTTTCGTTCTTTCAGATCTTACTCTTCCTGGGTATCCTCTCAGAACCTCTCACTATGTCCTTATACTTTTTTCTAATGGCTGATTGCTAGCCCTACAGGGAAATGTATCAAAAGCCGGGAGAACTAATCTCAATTCCTCAACTATAGTTTACTATCTGGATGATCAATGCCATTAGAATGAGGACTCTGAACTGAATTAAAAAGAATGTGTTAGACTAGTTTTTACACCATGGGATGTTTTGCCTGTGTTCTTTTGTGTGTTTCAATTCATGGACCAGAGATCCCTGGAGGGTTAAAGTAGTGTTACCCAAAATGCAAATCTATATAAACAGCAAGCATTGTCTGCAAGCCAAACATGTAATATGATTCACTCATGCATATGCCCATCATTCTTTTTCAAAGGTATGCGTGGGCTTGATTGGCAGAAAAGACAAAAAAATCATTAAATGACTTACTGAATGCATGATTCCTTTTATCAGTTAGTTTAGAAATAATTAATGAGCATCAGTTACGTATTAAATCTCTGGAATACAGTAGTGAACAAGATAGTCCTAAATCAGAGAGACATACGGATTAACACATGATTACCATCTAGTGAATTTAGTACCAATCCCATTATATCTATCTGTGGAATAAATTTAGATGTCTATAATTCTAGAAAAGCTCCTAAAACCAGCATATCTGTTCCTTTCTCCTCGTTAGTCTGTACAAATCTGCTCAAGTGTTAATTAGTAATTGCAGGAAAATATCGTCATTCACACTCCTCTCAACATTACCTTTAGAAATAGTAAACAGTGGCTTACAATGGATAAACATGATGGTTTTCACCAAATATATGTTCTCAGCCTATGGGTCCTCGAAGTAGACCAATGGTTGTGGTGGGGGTGGGAGTGACAAAATGCATCACCATGGAAGGGCTGAAAACAGGGATGCAGTCCAGTTGCCTCTTTTCACAGAGAAGGGCTCTATGAATTGTTCAGAGACATGCAGTGACTAGTTGTAGATCCATGGACTACTAACTCTCTGCCCTGGATTTTTTCATAGTTCTGCACTGACTTTAGCACACCAGGGGCAGCTGTTAAAGTCTCACGACACCTGTTAATGTTGTCCGCCCAAACTGCTCAGGAAATATAGTAAGCATGGTCAGTTGTGCCAGTGTTCCCAATTATTTGTTCCTTCTCTAGGAGAGTATTACGGGCTAGGAGAGTATCTACAGGAGGCTCTTAGAACCTCCTTGTGGGGCTGGGGAGTCCCTTCTCTATTCAGGGATGGCAAACTTGGCCATGTGACTCTCTTTGGCCAAGAAAATGTAAGCACAAGTGACGGCACTCTGCACACTCATGCTTCAGCTTTAAAAGCTGTCCTGTGATTCAGCCACACTCTTCTTTCTGCCATAAGAATGCCATGTGATGGTACAGAATGCTCCTTCAGCCTGTGATAAAGAGCCACAAACAGAGCTACAGCCAACCCACCACAGACAAGTAATGGGAGTGGGCATTCATCCTGTCTTGTTGTAAGCCTCCGTTTGTTACTGCAGCATAACCTACTGAAAGCCAATTAATACAGTAGGCTAGGGACCTGCCAAGCCTTTAGTAAAGATCAGATAGTAAATATTTTCGGCATGGGGACCATAATGCAGTCTCTGTCATAGTCACTCAACTCCATAGCAAAAGCAGCCATAGAACATATGGAAACAAATAAGTCTGACTGTGTCCCAATAAAACTTTATTTACAGGCTTGGCACCTGTAGCTCAGCAGTTCAGGTGCCAGCCACATGCACCTGGGCTGGTGGGTTCAAACCCAGCCCAGACCTGCCAAACAACAATGACAACTACAACAAAATAATAGCCGGGTGTTGTGGTGGGCACCTGTAGTCCCAGCTACTTGGGAGGCTGAGGCAAGAGAATCACTTAAGCCCAAGAGTTGGAGGTGGCTGTGAGCTGTGATGCCATGGCACTCTACTGAGGGCAACATAGTGAGACTCTGTCTCAAAAAAACAAAAACAAAAAACAACTTTATTTACAAACGTAGGTGTTTGCCTGTAAGCTGTAGTTTGGCCACCTCTACTACAGGATTTGAAGTTGGATGTAGCCAGTAAAGTTGACTCTGATGCTTGCTTTAGCTGGTGGAATGTAAGCCATGTTCAGAACTGTTGTGAGTGGTGGCTGCTCTGTTAGCTTGAGTCTTGAGAGAGAACGTTACAAAGCTGAGCATTGGCTAACCTGTGATGGATGCGTAACTAAGAAGTAAGCCTTGTTGTTTCAAACTGCTGATACTGGTTGCATGTTTGCTAGCACAGCATAACTTGGCCTGTCTTACTGATACGGATCTATCTGGCATTATGTTTTAGATCCTCCGCTCAGTGCCATTCCAGTGCACATCATGTGGCATTCTGTTATTGACGTCTTTATAATGTTTGGACCGTAGAGAGCTCATGATGGTAGAATTTACTGAGATGATGCTTCAGTTATAACAGCAGCATAATATATAATATTGTGACAGTCACCTTTCCACTGTCCCTGTTTCTATCCCAGGGCTGGTTGATTGCTCTTCTGTGTAATGTGCCTTACATTTTTATCATCCAATCTGAGCCTGCCAGGAACTCTTCTGCAGCTACTCTACGACCACCACTGGTATTTCTGGCAAGTTCCCTGATCACAGGGGACTCTTATCCTTTCTTCGTGCTCATGGGAGAACAAATTACAGAGAGAAGCAACAAACCCTCCCTGTCTCAAAGTACAAATCCTGGGTAGTGCCACAGAACAAAGGGCAGAATCCCTTTGTTGCCGAGATACCCTCAGTCCCTGTGCAGCTCTCTGTCTCCAGGGCTCTGGCTCATTAGCACCAGGACAGTGGCTCATGTTTTCCTTCCATTCCTTCCCCTATCACCTGCAGTCAGTCTTAGAGGTGTTTTGTTTTGTTTTGTTTTTTGGTCATGAAAGGTTGTAGAATCGTGCTTTAATTATAACAGCTTGGGTGAGCTATGGGATGGTGAGCCCAGATGCAGATCAAGAGAGAGAAACTGGAAAGAGTTTTACAGTTGTGTGGGGCATGGTGGTGCTCATCTGTCATCCCACCTGTGCAGGAGGCTGAGGTGGCAGGATCACTTGAGCTCAGGAGTTAGAGACCAGCCTGGGCAAAAGACCAAGAGATGTCTCTTAAAAAAATTAATGAAGAACTTAAAACATAATTGTTTTCTTCTGGTTATGTACACCTGGAGCAAAATAGACAACTAAAAAATACAGTTTTGTCACTCACAGTCTCCGGGAGGACACAGCAGGTCATGAAGGGCCACTCAAGGGAAGCACAGGTGTGTGGTGAGGGGGAGGAAAGGGGAGAAGAGTGGGCAAACACTTTGTGGTTTCCAGGGAGGGAAAGGGGGAGGCAGGGTAAGCAGGTTTAGGACTGGCTACTTTGAAACACTTTGTCATGCCCTAGGGATAGGGGCTGACCCTAGCTGTCTGCTACCCGGCCCAGGGGATTCAGGTGGGTGCACCATGGCCCAGAGTGTGAGAGCTGGTTAAGGGAAGTGGGTGCAAGTGACTATCCGAAGGGGAGAACTGGCCTCTAACTAGGGCCTCAAAATGGGGTCAAGATAGCATAAAACAACTTACTACGACTGGGACAGACACCAAAGTATGGGGGGGGGGCCTTGTTCCTATCATAATGATTCCATACACTGAAGTTTTAGTAGGGGGGTTCTGAAGCTGCCTTTTATAAAATAAATAAAGGGCCACAGGGGCAAACTTGGAAGGGAAACACAGATGTATAACTAGCCGTTGTCCCCGAGCTGACCCTCCCATACTTGCTTATGACTCAGGAGTCACACAGCTGATGGAAATAAAGGTTCTCAGCTTCCTCATTGCTCGCAGGGATAACATCACGCTGGTGAAACCTAACAGGCTAGTGTGTGAGGTATCTTCCCGGCTCTGCAGTCTGGGTGAACAGCGGAGCCACCCAGTGTTGTGGCCATAGTGAGAAATAGACTCAACTGGCAGTGCAGCCCCCACCAAGAACTAATTCCCCAAAGAAGACAATTTCTACACCCCAAACCCAGACAATTAGCAGATCTAATTGCCTAGCCTTTTGTCTACCAAACCGTCTTTAAAAGCCTTTTATCCAAATTTTGGGGGAGCTGGATTTGAGAACTTGCTCATCTCCTCCCAAGGCACTTGCAATATTAAATTCTTTCTCTGCTGTGACACCTGCTGTCACAGTGTTGTGGCTTCCTCTTGAGCAGTGGGCAGTGAACCTGCTTGGCCTGTAACAGTTCTAGATTGAAGTTTGTGTTTCTTTAGGTAAAGATTCTGAATTTGTTTCCTCATTGGTGCCCAGAAATGGAGGCAAACCTGTTAGATACCTCAAGCTGGCTAGAAGAGCTTTCAAAAAAAAAAACACTAATGCTCTTTAACTACTCAGTTGATCATTTTAGTAAGGGCTTCAAAGAGGCTGACCTTCTGTTACGAAAAATTGCATACTACTTTATGTTCAAAGAAAGTAGTTACCATATATATATTATATATAAAAGAGCATTTTTGCTTATTTAGAAATTTTTTATTTTCACTTCACATTTTCTGCCAGTCCTTACTAAATAGAGCAATTTGCTTGTATTCCCCAGGGAAGGAACTAAGTAAAAACTTACAAAGAAAATGTTATTCAAACATGCATAATTTATTTCCTGGCTTTCAGGTCAGTAAAATTCCCCCCTCCCTTTTTTTTTTTTTTTTTTCAGCTTTCCTTTGTGATTTTGGAAACAAGCCACTCCTTTCAACACAAATTAAATGTTTTAAAATTTAAATAATGAAATGAAACACTTGCTCTCAGCAGGCACTATTATGCTATACTTTGTCCAGTTTTAGAATTTCATTTGAATTTGGCAAATAACTACAGACTGCTGTCAACTTATTGGGATAGGGGCAAGGCCAGTAGCAATCTGCTGAGACATGTGTGTGCATCCTGGGTGGCTGCCTGCAGGAGGGGTGCTTTGAAAACAACTTCAGGTGAAGGCACTTTGCCCTTCTGTGGGGGTTTTGTCAATGGTGTTAAAAGTTGCTGTGGAAATCAGTATTAGGGAGTACCACATCTTTGATTTGTCCTAGTGATATGACGTCCTTCACAGTTAGTCATTCAGATAACTGACAGAATGTCCTGAAAAAAAACAACAGTTCAGGGGCCATGTTGTATGGAACCTCAAGACTCAAGACTACTTTAGAGGTTCCCCTAAACATTTGGTCACATTAAAGCAGGCTCAATAATAACAGCACAGCTGAGGAGCCCTGAGGGTGAGCCGCCCTCTAGGAGACAGAGGAAGGGCCAGTCTGACTTTGCAACAGCTGTAGTCAAAGAAGGACACCCTATCCAGGGCCAGACCACAAGCCCCCACTCTGTGCATCGCCAGCCACCAGCACTGGAGTTCCATGAAGTAACTGTTCTACTGCTCAAACAGGTTTAAAAGCCAGTGCTCTGCCATTGTTTATGAGAAAAGAAACTAAGAATAAGAGCAATAGCAAACTCCAGCAACCAATTCCTTAAGACCTGGGAACATTCTGTTGCTCTTATACAGTTATAATTTAATCCAAACACATTGGAACCATACTTTAATTGAATTCTAGGCAAAGAACAGAGAGGCAAGAACTGTTTCATACATAGCAGATTCATTTTGGAGCATTCTCTGGGGATTTGGTTACAGAAAAATCCAAAGGATGTCTTTATGTTCTCTCACCCATAAAGCTGCCTCGTGGCCTAGATTTTAGAGATGCCAGTACAATGAGGACTTCACCAGGACAAGCCACAGACACACCACAGTACGCCACTTAATTTCCACAGGGCTCATTGAATCAGGGTTTTGTGTGTGTGTTTTTTTAATATAGCGTGTCCATATGGTTTGACCTGATTCCATAGCCTGATTTTCAAACTGGAAGGCCAGTTTCAAGTCTAGTCCCTTAATTTCTTGGTGACCTTGTGAGAACAGTGGAATTTAGATCTTTCAGAAGGGGCTCACAGCACTGCACAACTCTAGGGTACATCATTGGTATTGCGATCGTATCATGTTTTAGGGAATTATGCCCCTTCACAATGCAGTGGCCTCCTGTGTATTATTCCAAAGACCCCCCCACCCACCAATGACTAAATATAATAGAAAGGAGTTTCACTGGCCATCTCAGCTTACAAACCAGGAAGAGACAGTTTGGTGTGTGCTGAATGTGCCCATTCTTCCAAAGAGGAAAAGGGCAGCAGGTTGGTTGTTATACCGCAGAGTCTGTACAATGTGATAGGGTTGTGTATGTTCAGCAGGTTTGTGGGGGAAAGCTAAGCATTTTTGAAGGGAGTCAAACAAACTTGTAGTGTGTGAACATATATGTAACACACCTCCTATCTTCACTTTGGCCTGGGGTTTTAGCATTAAAAAAATCAGGTGGAATTTGGCTCTTTATATCAAAAGGTGAACTATAACACTCAGAAATGGTTTGTTCCCTGGTTTCTATTAGCTGTCTGGCAATGGCCTGAGGTCTGCAGTTTACCAAGAAAGAATGTTTGTCTGCTGCCCAACCAGAATAGTGGTCTAGGTTGTAAATCAGAGTTAGGAAGGGTCTGACAATCTGCCAGACAGCACCTATCCTTAGGGTTTTTAGCAAAAGCGTGGGTTTTATTGTAGGTATAGGAAGTTGCCATGCCAATAGAGCCCTGAACCCTCAACCCATAGGTAAGTTTTGTTTCTTTTAACTTTAGGGTCTGTCTTAGTTGAGGAAGGGGCATCTATTTTGGTCTTTTAGACCATAGGTGATATTGTCTCCAGCTGCTATAGTATCCAACTCAGATTGCTTCTGAGTTTGAAATCTCTGCTATGTGACTACATTTTTTTTTTAACAGTCAGTGGAGCACTTGACTTGGTGCCAGCAGAGATAGGTTGGGTCTTCTCATTTCTTGATTCATTATAGAGTCCGTTAACATCGTGCAGCCTTGATTTATTCATTTGTCAAATGGGACCTATTATATCTTTTTCATGGGGGTTGTTGTGAAGATCATTTATACTCTGCTTTGTTCCAAAGAGGATTTAAAGTGAACCTAGGGCTTTGTATGAAATACAGCAAGATGACATAAATCTGAAATAGATGAGAGTGGAAAGGGGGATAAAGAGTATAAAATGGGGCCAAGAGGTTGTTCCTTCTGTGCAGACCTTTATGCTTGCTAGGAGTATGATAGGAATTTTCTTCTGTGCTTCCTAGCAGCCAAGGAAAAATGGAAATCTTACCATCTTCTTTAATTACAGTGTCTATGAGATCAACAACAAACCAGAAACTCAGGAAAAATGTTCCTCTTCCTGGTCCCCTAAGTGGAAGAGATTGCTCTCAAGGGTCTGCGGTATCTGCTACTTAGAGAGGTCGCAAACTAGCAGCTCACAGATGTCAGCATTTGTAGGGGTTTTGTATAATTTTATTCTGGCTCGAAGTCTATAAAATTTGATCTAACATTTTATAATAAGAAATCAGTATATTTCACAATAATTACATTTGGAAATTTTCTTTAAAATTCAGGTGATCAGATAACATTGCAGCTGCATGTGGAAGTCAACTGGCATACGTAGCAGGATGTTTTTTTTAATGCAGTGGGGACTTCAACTTTGTCATAGTCCCCACCATTCCCTACTGCCTTACTTCCTGTATTATATTTCCTGCTTAGCAACTTAGGCTACTAATTTAATGATGCCTATATTGCAACATCCTTGTAGTGCTCTCAGCAATATGTTTTATTAGGCTGATAATCCCTGGGACACTGATTGAGATAACACATGGTAAAATGCTGGCACCCTTCTGTTGTCTATAATAGAAGTTTGGAATGTTGCTGTTACTATTAGTACTCTGAAATAGGTCACTGAAAATAAAAAAATGCTTACTGAATAAGAATCTCAAAGACCTAATAAAAACAACCTCAGCAAAGTAATGACTCTCCTAAAGTGCTCTTCTAGCAAGAAGATTACCTAGAATATCTATTCCAACTGCTCTTTAATCAAATCAGAATTTAAGAATATTTACATAGCTATACGTTTAGATCAGAGAATAGTGTTATAGGAAAGCCATGTCTTAAGTATGCCTTTAAATGTGTAAAGCGTCTTGTCAGGCTCTAGTGTACGATTGGAATTGTCACTCCCTATAAAGTTAGTACTTTTGTCAAGGTCCGCTTCCGACTCCCAGCCTTCTTGAGTTCAGTAAGGTGTTTTCAGCACTGAGTTGCTAATTTTCCAGAAACATAATTTGAAGTGAGGTGTTAAATGAGACTTTTCCAATTATCAGAAGGAATTAGTCTTCCAAAGTTGAAAATGGGTGATAATTATCTAATGTTCTAAAACGTGCTGCTAGACATGGGTATGGAGTGTTTAATAAAAGATGTCAAAATTGCTCTAGTGCCTGTCACTAGATGACTAGCCCCATCACTGCTCTAGCCCATGTTAGCGATGACTAGGGATGCAGAAGGAAGTTATAGACAGTCCTCTCGGTAATGAGGGGAGGGAGGGAATTTGGGCATTTCCCCGCCATTGCCATGAAGAGAGGAGAAAGGTGTTTTTGCCCTCACTGCAGGCCAAGGGTGAAGGACTCTCATCTAGAGATTGGGGTGACAACAACAGTGGGGACTGGCATCTCACCTCCCAGGTGCGCACCTGCTGAGCTTCCTGTGAGCCCATCAGCGTGGAGTGTGCTGATGAGTTGGGGTGCGTGAGACTTAGGTAGATGCAAAGTTGCTAACGCAGCCCATAAAAGTGAAGCAAAGCAAAAGATGTTCATCAGTTGGAAAGCTCACCTTCCACCGCTTGGCAGAGAAAAATGCATTTGTTTTAGTCGGACTAGGCAGCATGAGGAAAGGCCGAGAGTTTGAGCATTTGTTGCTGGTTTTTTGCCTGGGAGGTGGCCTTTTGGGTCAAAGGGACCCAGGCAGTGAGGTTGTAAAGTTTCTGTTGAGGTGGGAGATACATGTGTGGGGACAGGGTCTCACAAGGCCTGTCAAATAGTTCTTCAACCATGTTAGGGGTCTGGGCAGGGGGAGGTTCATGCAGGTCTCTGAAGAACCTGCAAAAAATGCACCCCACAAAGGTCCTGGTGACTGCCTGCCTTGCACAGATGACTTCCATAGCCAAGGAAAAAGGCAAATATCACCACCTGATGTAAAGGATATTCAGCCCATCTCTACTGACCCATGTAGCTGGGCGATGAAGAGGAGCAATAAAAAGTGGTGGAGGAGGAGCGAAAGGGAAGGCCCCGGCCGTCTCCCCATTATAGGTCATGCAAGGTGGGGGTGGGGGCGATGTTATAAAGTCGATTTGAGATTGAACATTTGATACATGGTCACTTGACCTTTAGCAAACGAGTCTTAGTTTCCATGAATAAGACTATTTTTACAAATTAAAGTGATTGAAAAATTGTGGGGTCTTCCCTAGACCTCTGGCCACAGGGAAGGGAGATCTCCAGGATGTGCCACAGATAGTATAGAGGTAAGAGGGAAATGATCCTTAAATTCTCACCATTCAGTGAACCAGTTTCCAAACCCATGTAACACTGAGACATTATTTGATAATATTCCAATATGAATCTGTCCACAAAGGGAGCCTTCTTCTCTTGCCATTCTCCGTATCTTATAACCATCTTTTTTGGAGGGTGGTTCTTGTTCAAAAGTCTTATAACTGAAAGTCAAAATGTTATCCTTCTATGCTTCACTTAAAAATATTTTCTTTTATGGGTGAATTATAAAAAATTCTCTTGGTTAATTAGCGTTAAAGGTAAATTTATTCTAGAGATAATTTCTGACTCATGATGCCTAATACTTAAAAATATAGTTTGATTGTGATCTTCAGTCATGGTAATTTCAAGTGAGGTTATTAAATCCCTATATCTTCATGTTTCATAGAAAACAGAAGAAATTAACCTAAAGCGTCTTGGATTGCCTCTTTGACTGTGTTGGAGTTACTAGTACTTTTTAGTAATTCCAGCTTTTGGAAGGCAGGCTCCAATTTCCTGTCCATCCACATCATAGCTCTTCCTTTCAGAGAATGGTAAAGAATGCAGGACTAAAAGTGACCCTTGTGGTATGACAAAGTGTCAGGCGGCTCCCTCAGAAACTCCCCAGGGCATGTGTTAGCACAGGCTGTTACATGTGTGTAACAAGACACCACAGGCTGGGCATTTATTCTTACAGCTCTGCAGCCTAGACAGCCAACATGCAGGTGCCATCAGGGCTGCTTTCTTAGGAGGCCTCTCTTCCTGGCTTGTGGACTGCTGCCTTCTCACTCTGTCCTCATGTGGCCTCTTCTCTGTTCACTTGGAGAGAGAGTGAGCTCTTTTCTTTTATTCTAAGGACGACAGTCCTATAATTAGGGTCTTTCTCTTATGACCTCATTTAACCTTCCTGGGAGGGGGCTTTCTTTACATACAATCGCTTTGGGGGTTAGGGCGTCAGCATATGTATTTGGGAGTAGTGGGTAGGACAATTCAATCTGTAACAAGGAGGAAAGAAGAGATTCCTAAAATGTTTTCTCTTCTTAAAGTTGACATTTCCGAAAAATATATTTATTCTCCAAAATTAACTTCTAGACTTTTAGAACCAATTGCCTGTGAAATTTTCTTTTATTATACAAATGACTAAAACCCAACTCAAACTAGTCAAAGTGGATTTTTTCTTTTCCTTTTTTTTTTGGCATACGTAGCAGATGGCCCAGGGTTAGACATGTCATCCACAGCTAGATCCATGGGTCCTGACACCTGTCACTGTCCTCTCCCTGAGCCGTGTTTCCCCTTGTGTTGGTTTCCTTCTCTAGCAGTCCGCTTCATGTGCTGGTGTTGGTGACCCGGGCCAGCTCCAGGCTCACCTGGTCCTTTGCATGTGCAGCTCTACAAGGAGAGCCTCCCTGACTGCCCTGCCTGGGTTGGGAGTATGTGTTGGCAGCCTACTCCTGGAGCCCACCCCTGTGGTTACAGAGGCCAGGTGGAAGATTCTGGGAGAACTAAACTATAAGACATGCCCACAGTCTTCCCTTCCATTTCCCATTTTAGGCTTCTGATATAAGACAATTTATTTGAATTTTGTGACTTGTATAATTGCATCCAATCCATAGAAGGTTCAAATTAATTCATCTTTATTAGCCTTCCAAAAATTCTATCTGAAGGTCGTTAGAACCTTTTTTGAAAGTCAATCAGTGTCATGTTTCCCTTTGTGGGAGTCTCTATACACACCTGTCAGGTCACATGGCCACGGCTTATCACTGTCTAGACCAGGGGTCCTCAAACTACAGCCCACAGGCCACATTCGGCCCACCGAGGACATTTATCCGGCCTGCCAGGTGTTTTTGCCGCAGCTGCCTGTCCTACTTAGCAGCTGACTCGTCCCAGGCCGCAGTGCGCATGTGTGGAATGTGTGCCGCACTCTCCGACTCCCCTCCTTCTCTCTGTCTCTCAACTCCTCCTCTCAGTCTCTGGTGCTTGCCTGAGGACTGAGGTAAGAACAAGTTAGGATTTTTTTTTTGAAGTTAGGAGGTCTATTTTTTTTTTATTTTTCAGTTAGTAGGGCCTTTTATCTGTGGTTAAGGGGGGCCTTTTTTCCTGAAGTTAGTAGGTCTTTGTGCAGTATGCATAGGAATTTGTTCATAGTTTTTTTTTTTAACTGTAGTCCGGCCCTCCCACAGTCTGAGGGACAGTGAACTGGCCCCCTGTTTAAAAAGTTTGAGGACCCCTGGTCTAGACACTTGGCTCCAGCTCAGCTAACGGGGACTCTTAACATGATGTTCGTGGTCCCTGCACTGCCCCTCCAGCCTCTGCCTTCTCTGCCCTGCTGAATGCACGTGTCCCTTGAAGTTCCTGTATTGAAATCCTAATCCCAAGGTGATAGTATTAGAAGGTGGGGATGTTGGGAGGTAGGGAAGCAGAGTCCTGATGAATGGGATTAGTGCCCTTATCCAGGAGACCTGACGGAGACCAATCACCACTTCCACCATGTCGAACACAGAGAGAAGATGCCATCGATAAACTAGGCAGCAGGCCCTCACCAGACACTGCATCTGCCAGCATCTTGATCTTAGACTTCCCAAGAACTATAAGAAATCTGTAGCTGTGGTTTAGCAGCCTCCCAGTATGTTCTTGTAGCTGCCTGAATGTACTAAAGTACCTCATGTCACCCACCTCATGTGGGTGCCAGTGCCTGATGGCTTATCAGAAATTCTTAGGGTCAGAAATGTTGTGAAACTCAGTTTCTAATTTTAGAAAGGTCACAACAGACATATACTGTTTACTGACACCCCTAACAGAATCTGGGGAGTGCTTGGAAGTTCGCCTTATTACCATTTCTGCAGTGAAACACATTAGCATTCATACTACATGGGATAAAAGAAAAAGTCGATAGTAGCCTTACATCAGTTCACATAAGGTTTTGCTATTAAATGAGTATGAGAAAGATTTGTTTTCAGGGCTCTTTGTATTTCAGAATTATAAACAAGGGATCCTGGACCTATAATTGGTTTATTTGTAAAAAATGCTCATGAATACTTCTATTAGACTCTCAGTAGCTCTGAGTGGTCTATGTAAAATTTAAAACTTAAAAAAAAAATTTCAACTAGGCACTTTCAGTAGCACTTTCAAATGTTAAAATATGTAAGTGTGTCTGTGTGAGTAGATAACTGTAAAGATAGACTTTGAGCCAATGTCTTCTCTTTGAGAAGTTACTGGTAGGCAAAGAGTTAGAAATCTACTGTATAAGAAATTAAATGTTTTTATTTATTCAGTTCTTTAAAGTACATTTACAATACAGCAGAGAGAAAAGCACTCTCACCAAAAAAAAAAAAAAAAGAAAGAAAAGAAAAGGTTATCACCAAGAGAAATTAGGTTAACATGAAACGCGTTCCTCACTCTCTATTTCTAAAAACTCTTGTGGGGGTTTCACAAAAGGATTTTCCAAATGTTTTGTCTTTATGCACAAAAATTAGAGGACACACTTACCAGGAATGAAAGCTGTTCAAGCATCCAAAAATAAGTTAGTTTACCACTTGGAATCTTGAAGTTCAAGAGAATTTTTCAAGTTTGCAATGCTTGGTCTCTTCCAGGGAGATTTAGAGGGCAGAATCAATTCCAGTTTTGCTAACGTTCCTGCCAGCTTGTGTCAACCATTTACCATCGCGATGTCTCAGTTATCCCATCTGTCAGCTCCAAGAGTCTTTGATGTATTTCAACATACCATGTTTTCAAGAACTTCTTGGTACTACATTCTGGTGCTTGGCAACTGTCACAGCTAAATCTGATACACCTCCTTCCTTTACCTGGCAGGAGGGAAGGAGAGGAGGGACTTAAAGGGTCTTCTGGTCAATCCGGATGATCTCACATAAACTGTCATCAGTAATGGAATTAGGGGTAGCTGTCTTATAGAATCATGGAAATTAAGGATTGTGGAAATACTCAGTATGAAGACTTTTTGGTTTGCTGTGAACATGGAAAATGTCCTAATTTTGCAAACTCTTTAGGATTTATTTAATCAGTGGTGGTTAGGACATGGGGTAGGTTAGAGACGGTGGTGAGGACTCAGCATCCTGGTAAACATGAGACGTTAGAAAACTGGCCAGACAGCCACCTCTGTCAGCAGGACAGCATTTGTGGCCTAGTCCCACTGACCCTGCATATCTCTCTGCTTCATGGTGCCACCTGGTTCAGCCGCAGGTTGGCGGGTCCCAGGGAGCATATCCTGCCAGGTGCTGGCCTGGGAACGCGAGGGTGGGGAAGCCCTCTTGGAAGCTGGAGGCAGGCAGTAGGGTGGTAGTGTGATCAGGCCTTATTGACCTTTTCTTCTCCGAATCTCAGCCATAGCATAATTTCAGGACAAGTGGGGGTGTGCGCTGCCTCATACTTGCTATTCTTCTTATCCCCAGAATCCAGTGACTAGTGATCAGTTATTCTGGCAGAGCTCAGCTAGGAGATCCTTTGCTCCCTATTGTGTTGATTGAGGTCACTCGGTGGCTTCAGCAGGCAGGTAGGTGGACGGAAGGTGTCTAAGATGGCTTCACTGATGTGTGTGGCACTTTGATGCGGTGGCCCAAAGGCATACTGAGCTGGGGCTGTCTACACGGCGGTCTCAGAGCAGTCAGACTTCTCTGCCAAGCTGGCTTCTGTGAGGGTGAACATGTCTGAGAAAAGCTGCCAGCCTCCTAACCCTAGGCCAAGTGTCACTTCTGCCAGACGCTACTGGTCAAGTCATTTGGGGATACATGTTCCTGTCTCATAGCTCAGGCTCAGAATGAAGCTGACAGCCATGTCTAGAAGTTTTCCCAGGTAAGTCAGGTTGGGAGATGGGAGGCACTGCCCTTCCCACCCAGGGCTCAGCTGTATGAAGGCTGAGCCAAAAAACAAGTCCCCCCAAGATGTAGCACCTTAGACCAGCCTGCCTCCTGTGAGGGGCCACCACTGCCTCCTGACAGCTGGTGGCTACACACAATTTGTACAGTCTTAAATGGTCAGGAATTAAACTTTTTAGAAGACTATTTCATGATACATAACAGTTACATGAAATTCAAATTTCAGTGTCCATAACTAAGTTTTTATAAGCACAGCCATGCTCATTCACATACGTGCTATCCGTGGCAGCGTTCTCCTGATAGGGCAGGGTCAGGCAGTTGGGACTGAGATTGTATGGCCTGCAGGGCAAAAATTACTTACTGTCTTGCTCTTTCCAGACAAGGGACTCTTTTGCTGACCTCCCTAAGACCAGCTGCATTTCTCAAAGCTGGATTCCAGGCTCCTGGTTACAGCAAGAACAGAAAGTGTAGCTCCTGATCGGTGGCTGGCATGACAAGGGGGAAGGATGAAACCCATTGTGAGCATTAGCGACAAATGTATTTTTTTGTCATTCCAACCCCATGGAGCAAATGGCTTACTAAAAGCCAGAGAAGAACTAATTACTTGAACTGGGAGAAAAATGAAAGAATTCTGCCGTGAGAATATTCCTCCCAGTTGAATCCCTTCTGTTAACCCATTATATTTTTGTGATTCTTAATAAAAGTAAAAAAAAAAAAAAGAAAGTATTTTTGTCCTTACAGCCAATTAATTTCTGCCCTGAAGCACAGAATAGGATTATTTCTGTCATTATCGTAGTTTCCAGAGTCACTAAGAATACAGCAAGTGACACATACCTATTCACACACACACACTCACATGCAGGCAGTGCCTGAGAAAATGTATCAGAAGGATCAGGTGCTGTTATTTCCTCCAATTATTCTACAGGTTATTTTTAAAGTATTTTATTTACTGAAGTTTGCTGACATTTTGGCTTATCTTGTAGACTATTATTCTCACATCTGGCACAGCGTAGAAAGCCCTCTTTCAAAATCGCCCGCTCGGTCTCCAGGCGAGCTCACGTCCAGGACACCATCGGTCCTTTGCGAGGCCCCATCTTGGTAATTTACAACACGCCTGGTACCTGAATGTTGAGTTTTTTAAGGTGCGGTATTGGAAGGTGTCTGTGTCCTATTTTCCTCTTTGGTGCTGGGTTTCTTCTTCTTCTTCTTCTTCTTTTGAATCCCATAGCAGTTTTTCAAAACCTCTCCACAGGGTTTGATAGGAAATGACTTTCTCTCCAGGCAGGTGTCTCCACCTGAGGGAAATGGAATAGCACTCCACATGGTATTTTCCTTACTTCCTCCCTCTGTCCTTTACAATCACCAAGAAAGAGGCCACACACACGTGTACCATGGTGTGCGATTTTTCGGTTACTTTCACTCAAAATAGGATTTCGTTCACCAGGTCCTGCAAGTTAGTTGGGCCTTCTAATGGACTTGGCAGGGGTGGCCTCACCCTGGGCTCAGAGAGAGATTTTAAACAAGCAGGAGTTGTAGGGTGAGAGGAGACACAGGAGGCAGGAAGGCTGCCCCATGAGACTATAACAACCTTCAGTGTTATATGCTTTAAACTAGGAAATATACCGCCGACATAGCATCCTGGGTGAATCTTACGACAAGTCTATGAAGTAAATAGACACAACCAAATACCGAGGGGAACTTTGAGGTTCAGAGAGTCTAAGTGACTTGCCTGGTGACACACAGCTTGTACTTTGACCTGATCTTCCTCCCCTCCTACAGCCTTCTCCATTTCAGTCATTGGCAGGGCCTTCTTTCCACCTGCTTATAACAAACGTGTTGGTGACTCGATTTCTTTTGCTACCTACTTTTAATCCAGGAGTAAATCCCTGCTTGCTTTACCAATAAAATATACCCAGAATCTGTTCCCTCTGGCCTTCCCAGCCTGTTCCAAGCCACCGTTGTCTCTCTCTTGAACCCCTGTGATTTCCTTCTACCTGGCCTCTCTGCATCTATCCTGACTTCCCTGAAGTTAATTCCCAACACACACACAGGTAAACCAGTTCAGAATCATGGGCACTGGACAATCCCATTGCAATCCAAATAAAAACAGAAGTCCTTATGGGGCTGTGATCATCCCTCCCTGCATTATCTCTCTGGCCTTTTCTCCCCTCACTCACTCACTCCGTTCAGCCACACTGGCCTCCCTGCTGCACCTTGAGGGGTCAGGGTCTGTGCACTTGCTGTTCCCTCTGCCTGAAACACTCTCATTCCAGGAAGCTTCATGTAGTCCCTCGCCTCCTTCATGTCTTTGCTGTGAAACCTGCCTTGCCCATTCTATTTAAAAACCTTTCTGATTCCCTCTCCCCTGACCTGCTCCATGTTTCCTACTTCCTGTGCCCGCCTGCTTTTCTCCAGAGCACTCCTCATCATCTGAGGTGCTGCATATGTATTATTGATTTGTGTATTACCTATCTCCTTCTGTTAGAACGTAAGCTAAATGAAGGTGGGACTTCTGCCTGTGTCATTCAGTGTCTGGCACATAATAAATGCTCAACAAACTTTAATAAATGAATGAATAAGTTATTCAATCCTAGGACTGGAAATTCAAGCCCCTTTGCTTTTTCCAGATTCCCACCATACTGCTACTTAATTTTAATATGTTTACTCCAATAGAAAGCTGCTCATTTTAGGAAATAGCTAATGAATGCATGCACAGGAAAGAAAGTTGATCCCTGATTTCTGAGATTCATTTGGACATTGATAGTCTATAATTATAAAAGCTGATTTCGTGGTACAAAAGCCCAGAGGACGGGCTCCCAGATATAGTGTGTTTGTGCCTTTGGGGGCTATGATGTCATCTTTTTGTTAGCTTTTCTACCTGTAAAGTAGGAAAGTTGGCAGATACTCTTCTTTCTATATCAAAAGTTCTGTCATTTAATCCAGTGAGTTAAATAAGCAGACTCACTGCTTAGTTTGTGTTGCCTCCTTCTGAATGTGTATCAAAGACTTAAGCTCCTTGCAGACCAGAGCTAAGTTTTCTTTTCCTTGATTTATTTCCTCACAGTCCTGGGTGCAGGGTCCTGCACTCAGTTGCATGTCCGTGTGCTTGGTTGACTGAGCTAAAGACAAACTGCGTTGAGCTCTGAGCTCTCCCTCAGTTGCTAGTCTGTGGGTTTGATAACGTGGTGCTAACAGAACTGTTTCTTTTGGCAGCATCAGAGGCCCTACACCCCTGTGTGCATGTGGCTGCACACTGGGCCCATCCGTTGTCCCTCTAACCAAAGATACTTCTGTGTGGTAAAGTTAACACAGAGCTTAACATCACAGGCTCTCAAGAAGTATTAGAAATACCTTGGAAATCTAAAGATCCTATGGATGGTATGAGGTTCCACTTTCAAAAGCCACATGAGACGAAGCGGTGAAGGTTAAGATACAGGCATACGGTCAGAACCAACTTGGCTTGACCAGGGTTGAAGGACTGTTGTTAATTACAGACAGTTAGAACAAAGTGTTTATGAGAAAGGAAATATTTGCTACTGGCCTTAAACCACAGCCTTAAGGAGGTTAAGGCATTTACGATGTGGAAATATGTTTGTTTGTTTATTTATTATGTGCCACCTTTTCTTTTTTCATTCACCTATGGATGGATACCTAGTTTGACTACTTATCTTGGCTTTTGAAATAGTGCTACAATAAACATGGAAGTGCAGATGTCTCTCTGAGGTACTGATATCCTTTCTTTTGGATATATTGTATTTCCCAGCAGTGGGGATTGCTGAATCATATGATAGTTCTAGTTTTAGTTTTATGAAACCTTCATACTGAAAAAATAAAAATAAATAAAGCACTTTGGCCTGCTGGTGGGAATGGAAATATGTTTTAAATATTCATGGACCCCCTCCCCATGACAGTGATCTTACTCCTTAAGATTTTTAAGGACAGGAAAAATAAGACAGATCTGTTTTAAGGTTGCAGTCATTACATTATGGTAAAGATTGACTGATTTCCCTTTAAGCATGAGATTTCAAAAAATTTGTTGTTTTAATATATGATTTTATCAATGATATTATGTATTAGGATTGAATATTTTCCCCCTCCTATTTCTGTGTTTTCTTAATTTTATACAGAGAATACATCTAATAAGAGTTCTCTCCCTCTATACCAGTGTTTTTCAACCTTTTTTGTCTCACAGCACATTTGAACCTATAGTTAAACTTCCACGGCACACTTAAATTATGTTGATCCAAAAAAAGAGTAAAAAATGAATATACTTACCCTGCTTTGAACTTCTTTCCAAAATAATTTAATGATCTTTAAACATTGCTGCAGCTTAGCTAAGAGCCTCTCACCATACAGTACACTAGTTGACAATCACTGCTGTATACACACACACACATGTGCATTTTATCTCAATGAAGTACTGTGATGCTTTAATTAATGCTTCAAATATAGGTTTTGTCCCTAACTTGTAAACTATTCTACAGGAAATTAAGATAATAAAAGGACAAAATAGTTTTTATGTCCTGCCCTCAAGAAGTTTACATTTCAAAGAGGGAGAAAACAAAAAGCTAGGATTTGCAGCAGGATATGACACAGGCCAGAAAAGTTGCAAGTCAAGTGCTATCTAGGGAGAACCCTTTGACAGGAATCTAGAGATACTACCTGGAGGAGGAGCTAAAAGAAGAGACCTTGACAAATGGGGATTGTCTAGATCAGGTTCTCTTATGCCATGTGCTCCAAAGTTTCACATTCCACATGAGCTCCTTTGCAAGATTTGGGCCCTTGCAACTTTTCTGGCACTCAGCCCAAATGAGGTTCATGCCCACAGTGTTGGTCCGTGAAAAAGAAGGACACCGGGTCACAGCCAGAACAAACGGAATCCTCTAGGGCAGGGGGAAAACTAAAGAAAGAGGAAATGAAATGGCATAATCCCAGGAACTGCCAATAGGAGAGGGTGGGAGAGAGGACATTTGGCAAAGACTGTGACGCGTTATGCATTGTCAACTGTCCAGGCTTTCAGATGTCACCTGGGGACACTACCTCAATTAACATGCAACCAGACGCGCACAGTGACTACACAGTTTTGGCACGGTTGGCGGCATTAGTTGAGTCTTCAACAAAAGCAGTTTCAGTTGCAGATCTTGTGCCAGGCTTTCAGAGAAAGAGAATAAATTATGCTGCTGTGACAAGCTGTTCCACTGTAGCAACAATAGTTTGGACTTCCAACACTGCCTGTCAACCAGGCCTGAAAATACATCTTCATTTGTTGTTGGGCAGTTGGGGAAGATGAGTCATTAAAGAACTTTATAATACATCAAAGGCCACAATTTTCTCCCTTTCATGAATTTCCACCTTATCCTAAGCCCTCATTCTGCCACAAAAAAACTTTTGAATGCACCAGAAGTTAGATAGAATTCTTTTATTTTATTTATGTTCTGTGTACTTATTTCTAAAGGAAGTGAGAAATATATAGGGCATTTCCTTTTGGCGCATTTCCATTCTAAGCATTAGGCCAAGCATTATGCTAAATGATGAGGTTAAAAAGATGCAAAAATTTTGATTGGAAAATCCACGCCTTTCATTCGGGCTGTTACGGCGCATGAGAAGCAGCATGTGTTCAGGAGGCCAACGGAAGGTGAGTGAGAAACTAGTGCACCTGTTCCCCAGTGGCAGCATCGTAGATAGACCAGTTCACACCTGGTCAATAGTCAAAGGCACCTGTGAGGGAATGAATCCTGTGGCATCTCCCACTAGAGCACAGCATTCTAGTGATGGATCTTTGTACATTCATCCCAACTCTGTATTAGTTTTCTGCAGTTGCTGTAACAAATTACCACAAGCTTAATGGCTTAAAACAACAGAAATCTATTGTCTCATAGCTCTAAAGGGCAGAAATCTGCAACAGGTTTCATTGAGATAAAATGAAATATTCAAAAGAATATACCAGGCTGTATTCTTTTCTGGAGGCTCTAGGAGAGAATCTGTTTCCTGACTTTGTCCAGCCCCTAGAGCAGTGATAACCAGTGTGCCCTGAGAGGATCTCAGGTGTGCTACAGAAATTTTAAAGATCATTAATTAAATTATTTTCAAAAGAAGTTCAAAGCACAGTAAGTATGTTCTTTTTTATTTTGTACTCATTTTTTGATCAATATAATTAAAGCATGCCGTGCAAGTTTAACTATAGGTTCAAGTGTCCCATGAGATAAAATAGGTAGAAAAACATTGCCCTAGAGGCTGCCAGCAGTCCTTGGCTCTTTGCCCCCTCCCTTCTTCAAAGGCAGCAACAGTGGGCCGAGTCCTTACATAGCGTCCATCACTGACCTGTTTTGTTGCCTTCTTTCACTTTTAAGTGTCCAGCTGAATTATCCAGAATAATCTTCCTATTTTAAGAATAGCTGAATAACAATCTTAGCTCAATGCAAAGAAGTTATTATTCTTCTAATCTCAAACTCTCGTCTAGTTCCTAAAAGCACTAATAGTAATCAGTCAGATAGGGACTAGACTATGCACTCTGGGCTCAGGAAAGAGGAAGATTCCCTGGCCTTTGCCAAAAGTGACCTCATTATTACCATACTCGATAACAACAGAGGTTACTCAGGTGAAGGGAAACAGGTAGATGGCATGTTATATGGAAACAGCACTTGTCTGTTCCAAGTAATTAAGAGACTTGGATTTTAGCTTCTTGTCTGTAAACAAATGGCTGAATGTCTGTGGGCAAGTGTTTCTGGGCTTCCATCTCCTCCTCTGCAATATGAAGGTGGTGGTGGTTAGATGTTCTCATAGCCTTTTTCAGCTTCTAGCTATCCATGGCTCTCTAAATCCCATTGGGAACATATTTAAAATGGAAAGAGGCTGGCCTGTTGAAAATGGAGTGCCATTATTTCAGCATCAAAATGCTGGAATAATGTACAAAATCTTTTCTAATCTACCATTCAGTGTCTGTAGCCTGCAGGGCGCTCTCCTGGGCCCAGCCCCATCACCCTGATGGCTGTATGTAATGCACAGTGTCCACTACCAGTCTATTTTTCCTAAATTGGATATTATGCCAAAAGAATAATGCATGAATTAGGTAAATGAATTAGGTGAATTAGAGATAAAATCATGGCTCTACAGTTGAAATATGACTTTAGGAAAATCGACTTGGAGAGGTATGAGGTCACATAATATAATTGAAAGTGAGCATTCCAGAGTGACTTAGGAAGCTTGACTTGGGCTTTCAAAGCTTGCATTGCATTTAGCTTGAGCCTAAAAAGAAATTATATGTATGACAATCATTAGGCAACCTCCTCCCTCACTATTTTTTTTCTTTAATCAAAGAATTACACATGTGCAAGTAACTGAATCACCTCTACTTCTCTACTTCTTCTCCCTTTAATCACAACTGAGAGGAAAGTTTCCAGCTAGGCATTAAATTGGGTCAATAGTTAACACAGCATGAGTGTAGACAGCAGGGACGGTGAGGGGTATATACACAGGAAATAATTGACACTGTGCTGCCGGCATTGGTAAGCTGTTGAATAGTGCAAGGGCCTTATTAAGATTTAAAGTAATAAAAGACGAGAGGAAGTATGGTTACCAGCTGCTGATAAACATTCCTGCCTTAGGAACGCATTAGTTTCACTTAATAGGTTCTAATGCCTGGAATATCATCTCTTATGGTAACCTTTCTTCCCCAGAGTGGACCTAAAGAACACCTAGAAAATGTCACTTTTGTATTAATAGTTGCTCAAAGAATAGCTTTGGGTGCCTGTCAGCAGACCTGAAAATATTAAGTATGGGGAGTACATGCAGTTGCATCTATTTGCAAAAGCTTTCTCTGAAGGAAGGTGTAGAAGGGATGCCCTTGACCCTGGTATGGACAGATAGAAGTGGAATTTCATCAGGAGTGTATGTGGAAATGTGCATAGCTGACAAAGAGTAAGTAATCACTGTTCAAATGTATAGAATTACTCAGGACCATCTATTGGAACTGAAGAGCAGTGTTTCCTCACCTATGAAATAATACTAATACAGAATTAAGACAGCACATACAGATAGTGTCTGTACTTGGATCTTGGCTAGAAATCTGAGGAAGAAGGTCATTCCTTCCTGTACCACACCTATTTAGAAGTATAACAGATTGTCATTTCTTCCATACAAACCTACGGTGACCAGTATGGCACATCAGGGGAGGTTCTAGCACCAGTCCTCACCAGGCCCAAAAATAGCGTGGCCCCCTAATCTAAAAGGTAGAATCAGGTTCTGCTAGAGTCTGTCAGGTCAAGTGGGATTGTTCCAGCCCAACCAGGTTCATTGCCTGCTGCTCAGGAGAAAGCCGATACACTGAGACAACAGGTGTATGTCTCAGAAGCCATGCAAAGAGAAGGGAGGGAGTCCTCAAATCTATCTCCCCAAGAATTTGGAGGACAGGTTTTTCAAAGATAGTTTGGCAGACAAAGGGCTAGGGAATTGAATCTGCTCATTGGCTAGATTCAGAGTAGAACCATGTGGGTGTAGAAATTGTCTTTTTGTGCTGAGTCAGTTCCTGGGTAGGGGTTCCAAGACCAGTTGCATCCATTTCTCAGTATGGGCCACTAGTCTGGATGTGTCAGCCAGTCTACCAGAATGCAGGGCCTGGAAGATATCCCCCAAACTAGCCTTAGGCTTCATGGGAATGATGTTATCTGTGGGAACAATGAATAAAGCTAAGAATCTTTATGACCATCACTGATGTGACTCATGAATAGTATGTAATTATAACAAAGCAAGCTAGGGAACAATGGCTGGTTATGTGTATGTGTGTGTGTGTGTGTGTGTGTGTGTGTGTGTGTGTGTGTATATATATATTCCTATAGCTTCAGGCCTCTACCACAGTTCCCTCCTTGTGCCCCTTTATTAATCTTATAAAGGGCAGTTTCAGAAATGAATGTCAGGTACATGTCCATGGGCTCTCCAATCATGAGTGGCTCTATCATCTCCAATCATCCAGGGCTTAGGTTCTGTTCCCATCAGATAACAGATGGGGTTAACAGATGGGACGTTGATTAGGGCAGCTCAGTACCCCCCAACAGCACCATTTCTATCCTCCCATTGCCTCCAAGACTGAACTCCTTCAAGCCCAAGACTTACGTGGTAAACACAATGGTAGGCTCCCAGAGATGTTCATGTCTGAATGCCAGAGCCTGTGTCTATGTTACCTGACATGCAAAAGAGACTTTGCATATGTGAGTAAGTTAAGATATAAATTGCCCTGGATTATCTGGTGGACCCAAAGTAATAATAATAAGAAGGTGAAAAGAAGGACAGTCAGAGTCAGAGAAGGAGTTATAATGATAAAAGCAGAAGTTCGGGAGCCTAAGAACGGGGATAGTGTCTGGAAGCTGGACAAAGCAAAGAGACTGATTCTCTCCTAGAGACTTCAGGAGGAATACAGCCCTGCCACCCACATTAGACTTCTGACCTCCAGAACTTTATAGTTCAAGCACTTTGTAGATAACTAAGAAGAGCACATTTACTGCCTTCGACAGAAAGTTACCCTCGCCCACCAGAATAAAAGTTTGCCACCTTGGTTCCAACAAATGCCACAAACTATGGTAGCATCAACTTTGGGCAGGTCACCTTCTCTGCTGTGATATTTTTCTTTCATATCGCAATTAACAAAATGCTTGTATGTCCTGTGTGATGGTTGTACTTGGAAGGCTCTTTCTACTATTATTACTCTACTATTCTGATTTTCTAAAAATGTCTTTAATGAACACGTATTAATTTTGTGATTAAATGACATAATCATCAAAAATTTATAAATGAAAAAAGAAATTCAACATTGCTATGGCAGTCTAATCTGTGTTCTCTAATTTTTAATGAAAACATGAATGTGGTTTTCCCAAACAGAAGACAGAAGAAGAAAAATAAATGAGCATTCTTCTAAGTGAAATCAATTAATTACCTCTTATACTGAGAACAATGGACAAGAATGAGTATTGCCTGTAGATTTCCAGGTCATGATGAGTTTAATAAAGGTGTAGTAGGCAAAATCCCAAAGCAGCCTACAAGGAAGTGCATGCCCTGGATAATCTCTAGGCCTATGGATGGGATGGATTTTTACTTCTGTGATCAGTTATTTATATGGTACAGACTTCATGACAGGGAGATTATTTGGGTAAGCCTGGCCTAATCCTGTGTCCTTTAAAAGAAGAGAGTTTTCTCAATCTGGTAGGAAGAGAGGATGTCAGATTTAAAGCATGATGGGGATTTGATATGCTGCTGGTCATTTGAAGATGGAGAAGCCACATGTCAAGGAACATGTGGGCATCCTGTAGGAGCCAAGTATGGCACTGGCTGACAGCCAGCAAACAAATGTGATCCTCAGTGCTACACCTGCAAGGACCCACATTCTGCCAACAAGAATGAGCTCAGAGGTGGATTTTCCCTCCAGCCTTTATATGACAGCTCAGCCAATGCTTTGATTTTCGCTGTGTGAGACCTTGAACAGAGGGCTCAGTCACATTGCACCAGACTTCTAGCATCCAGAACCATGAACTGATACATGGGTGCTGTTTTAATTCACTATATTTACAATAGTTTGTTATGCAGGCACACAAAACTAATACAGGCACTGTAAATAAATGGTAGTTTAAGTTACTTAGCATCCTTTATCCCAGCAGAGTCAGGGCATGTGCTTTCTCAATTGGTAGTCCTCAAAACCAAGTTTGGTTCATAGCCGTAGCATTTAGATTGGTTCATGAGGCAGTTTAGATGGCTGAAGGGTCTAAGTATGCTGCTGGAAGATTTTTAAGATGAAAAGACATAACTTTATAACAAAGCTACATGGCCCATCAATTTCACAGTAAAGGGAACTGAAATTCAGGCTACAGATTCAAAAGCTTCCATCTTAGCAATTTAGGTAGTTTAGGAAGTCAATGTCTGTAGTCTCAATTACACAAAGGTTACAGCCTCAATTAGTCTATTTCTGTAGGCAGAATTCCTACATAACCAGTGGCATCTCTGGCCGTAAGACAGTCTTAGGTGGCAACAGTGACATACTCACATACATGCCACCTTTCTGTCCTGCTGCACATGACTGGTGCCTCTCCATCTCTCCTTCATTTCCCCCTCCCTCTGATGTCCATATGTGGGTTGTCTGAGCAGCTGTGGAGGGCATCTCAGGAGACAGGTTAGCTGGAAGTAGGTAGCCGAACGGCCCCTGGGGCTCATTCCATCAGGGAGTTGTTACCTTCACCAGGGCCAGTGCCTC
Source organism: Perodicticus potto (assembly GCA_963574655.1). Lineage (NCBI taxonomy): Eukaryota > Metazoa > Chordata > Mammalia > Primates > Lorisidae > Perodicticus > Perodicticus potto. Next base: position 54,591 of record CAUYRH010066849.1, on the reverse strand, counting down.
TCTCCACGGTCTAGACCCCTCTAAGCCAGGGAACTCTGGGAAATGGGGCTGGGCACCAGGGCAGAGTTAGGGACAGGAGGCACTTAAGAGCTTTAGGGAGCTGCTATTTAAAGTATAGACTTTTTTCAGTATTCTAATCACCAGTGAGACGTGCTGCTGGGTACATTTCTGCCCATAAATAAACATTGACATGTTGGTTGTAACCCCTGTTTTTACACAGAAAATCTCATGGTACCCTATGCCTTTTTGCATAAAACTTGACAACTTAAGACTTTTTTTCCAATAACTATCTTAGCCCCATACATTGAACCTATCTTTCTTCATTTGAAACCATCCAAGAAGCTAACTTTTTAAAATGAATGGAAAAGGTCTATAAAATGGATTCTCAGTGGGGGCAGTGTGGCCCCCAAGAGACTAAAAAGTGTTTCTGGGTTGGAATGGTGAAAAATATCTTACTCTTTTTGTGTCTAAATTACAGATATATGTAAACAGTATATACATATATATGTATTTTGTGTGTGTATATATATATATATATATATATATATATATATATATATATATATGGTATTAAAATTTCATTTGGAGGCAGTTGAGAAAGAAAAAAAAAATGTCTAAAACATGTCCTTAGAAGGGTGTTATTGGAAAAAGAGTTAAGAAATATTGATCTACAGTAAAATTTAAATATCTGATTTTTACTATTTTTTCCTTTTCTTTTTCGGAGACAGGGTCTAATTCTGTTGCCTAGGCTGGAGTACAGTGGTACAATCATAGCTCACTGCAACTATGATATCCTGGATTCAAGTGATCCTCCACCTAGCCTCTCAAGTATCTGTGACTTCAGGCATGTACCACCATGCCTGTCGAATTTTTTGTTTGTTTGTTTTGTTTTGTTTGTAGGATAGGGTCTCCTTAGGTTGCCCAGGTTGGTCTTGAACTCCTGGCCTCAAGCAATCTTCCCATCTCAGCCTCCCAAAGTACTCGGATTACAGGCATGAGCCACCATACGTAGTTTTGTTTTTATTTCTTTTCTTTGTTGTCTGCTTCTAGTGGACTGCAAGTTCCATGAAGGCAAGGATATTCATCTGTTTTGTTCACTGATAAATCCTAAGGGCCTAGAATGGTGCCCGGGATGCAGGAAGTATTCAATTAATATATGTTGAACTGAATGAATGAATGAACATCTTCTCTGAGTGTCCCAGAGTCAACTTTCTCTAACACTATGGTTGGCAAATTGGAAGGTTTTCTAGCAGCACAGGAGCTATGGCTCTTCCTGGGGTGTTCACAGTACTTTAAGGTGGCAGGTGCGTTTCTTGCACTGTGCATACTGGTCTTCACAGAGAGACCCCTGCCAACTCAAGCATCCACTGTGTACCTTTTTAATATCTCTCCTGTCCAATTCCCCCACCCCTAATATCCCAGCTTTGTCCCAGATATTTCTTTAGCCCAGTCCATAAACGTAAACAATAGTCAGCAATGTCTGAGACAGAGTGACAAAAGAAAACATTGGTACCATCCTAGAGGTACAGGTGGGGCCAGAGGAAGGGGCTTTATAGCCTATTCCATTGTTTTAGAGCCCTTTGGTATTGCCTACAAACATTTACTACGAACCTCTGAGCACCATGCAGTGATTACTGAATTTTCAAAACCAGTATGACCAAATGGCACACCTTGTCCAGAAACAGTTATGATAGAAGGAGCAGCAAGATGGAAACGTTGACGTGGGTGATGGGGAAGGGTTTGGGGAGGAGGCTGAGGAGAGATTATAGACGCGATGTCAAGAGCAGACTCAGCTGACTTGCTCGGGAGATGCAGGAGATGCGTGGTGTTAAGGCACATGTCCCATAGCAACAATGCTTTGCATGATTTTATGGCTCTTTCAACAGGAACAACATTTTTTAGAAGAACTTCAGTAGGAAGTGTGTATTTATCTACACATAGACATATATGTTTTATATACTTACAAATAAATAAGGAACTCGTTACAGGAACTTGGCCTTAGAAGATTGTGGTCAGGCTGTGGAGCTGAGGCTGGTGTCTGATACCAGAGTTTGAAGTCTGTAGGACAGGAAGTTAGATGCACTTTGTCACATCTCAGGCTGCCATAAAAAGGTACCGCAAACTGGGTGGCTTAATCAATAGGCATTTATTTTCTTACTTCTGGAGGCTGGAAAGTCAAGGTCTCACATGATTAGGTTTCTGGTGAAGTCTCTCTTCTGGCTTGTGGGCTGCTACCTTCCCCCTGTGTCCTCAGGTGACCTCTTCTTTGAGCATACGTGGAGAGAGAGAACAAGATCTCTGGGGTCTCCTCTTATAAGGACATAATCCTATTGGATCAGGGCCCCACCTTAAAACTTCCTTGTTGCCCAGCCAAGAGTTCTGTGGTCTCAGCCTAGCTCACAGCAACCTCAAACTCCTGTGTTCAAGCAGTCCTCCTGCCTCGGCCTCCTGAATGGCTAGGACTGCAGGCACCCACCACAGTGCCCAGCTAATTTTTTTATTTTTAGTAGAGATGGGTCTTGCTTTGCTTAGGCTGGTCTCAAAAAATTCCTGAGCTCAAGTGACCCTCCCGCCTCGGCCTCCCAGAGTGCTTGGATTACAGGCTGAGCCACCGCACCAGCCCCTTAATTACTTCGTGAAGGCCCTATCTCCATGTCTATTCCTCCTGGGGTTAGGGCTTCCACCTGTGAATTCTAGGGGACACAAACATGCAGTCCACGACAGATGTAAGACAGGAACAAGCTGGAAGCTCCACGCGGAAACTGAAACCTTTGAAGGTAAACTGACTTTGCTGTGCAACTCGGGGGAAAAGCAGACAGCCCTCATCCAGGAGCTAAGTGCATGAAGGACCCAGGAATTGAAGCTGGGGAAGGGTCTGTGGGGTACGCAACCTGCATCATGCAGGCTACATGCTGGCTTTGCGAAGACTCTTTTTTGCTTATCTGTGGTGTCAGATATCACAAAAAGTGTGTACAGACCTTTTTCTTTTTTTCCTCTCATCAGCTTTCATTAGTGTTTATGTGTTTACTGTTTGGCCCAATCCAACTCTGACTCTTCCAATCAGAGGCAGAAACGAGAAAGGGTTGGCCACCCCTGGCTCTAGATGAGCGTGGAGTGGCGTGGGTATGACTGCTGCTGCCCCCAATGAGGTGAGCTGCAGTTAAGTGACAGGGTGTGAGCTTCTCAGGGTCTGCTAAGGCACTTCTGCCCTCCAGATCCTCCACATGAGGGTCTCCTGTGGCCGGCTCTACTCAGAAACACACAGGGCAGGAAACAGTGGAAAATCCAGTTGAGTCTAGCCACACTGCAGCGTTACAAAGCCACCACGGTCTCTGAAGAGAAAGTATGTGTAGGGCTGGGGGATGGGAGCCATCAGCAGGATGTGGGGAATGATGGAAAGCAACATGTTCTTTCCCCCCCATTCTACTCTTCTGTGCTCCGTACAGTCAGTGGCCCAGAAACTGGTCTATAAAGGGCCAAGGATCTTCGTTGATAAGAAAGGACAGCGATGCAAATTGAGGCAGAGTGGTCTGGAGAGGGGGCATTAGTCCAGAGACATGAGAAGGAGAAAGAAGGGGTGAGGGTGGCAACTGTGAGGGCCTGTGTTAAGTATGGCACATAGAAGTGTAGAATGGGGTGGGGGGGAGAGTAAAAGAAACAAACAGCTGGAATGTATTAATGCAGCGAGGAAGGCATACATAGCCAGCTAGAAAGTGGGAGGTCCAACCAGAATCATGGGGCTGAAGAACATCAGTGGGAGCTAGCCATGTTCATTTCACAGACTCCGCCACGCTCAGTTTCTACTACTGCAGAGAACTGTGGCTGGTGCTCAGAAACCTGGTGAGCATGTCCCGGCTTCTGCCCTCCATTACCTCAGGAAGGGGTGTGGCGTCAGCACAGTCCCCACCGCCCTGCAGTCCAAACACTAAAGAGAATTACCTGGATTTCCCTTCCGAAAAGAAACAGATCTGGTGGAACCAAAGGTTTGAAGCATTATCATGAGCATCAGGAAAGATGAACAGGTCTCTGAAACAGTGAGAAATGAAATGGGGAATGATGGGAAGAAAGCAACTCACAAGACGCCTTTTAAAATTAAAACTCTGCAAAGTAAAAGCAGTCTCCTGAATGACCCCTGAAATGAACAGCATCGGATTCCCTCTGAGTCTCACGGTACAGAGAAGGGAGGCCATGAAATCCAATCTCAGCTGGACTGTCCTGGCCAGCTAGTTATGGCTTTGGGCCTCTCACATGTGAACTGGTGATGACGTATGTCTCTCACAGAACAACCGTGAGAATTGCTAATGTAGTTACTCTGCAAATGTTAGAGGAAGAGTGGTCTGGAGAGGGGGTGTTAGCTCAGAGTTGAAGACATGAGACATGAGAATGAGAAAGAAGGGGTGAGGGTGGCACTGTGAAGGCCCGTGTTAAGTATGGAGCACAGAAGTGTAGAATGAGGGAAGAGAACATGTTGATTTCCATCATTCTCCAGTTCATTCCTCTATTTGCAGCACTGTCCTCTGTCCTTTTTCATCAACGAATGTTTCTTCTAAATGTTTCTGCCCTTTATCAAACACTGAAACAGAGCTTGCTTACTCCCTCTCTGCTATCAAGTGTCACAAGTGAGGCGTGGCTCCTGTCTTTTTTTTTTTCTTTAACAGAACTACAAGAGAGACACTACCTAACAAATGCAAACATTGTAACCTAGTTATTTGTACCCTCACATTAACGTGAAATTAAAAAAAAAAGGCAAGAGTCTCACTTCGTTGCCTATGCTAGAATACTCTGGCCTCAGCCTAGCTCACGGCAACCTCAAACTCCTAGATTCAAGTGATCCTTCTGCCTCAGCCTCCTGAGTAGCTGGGACTACACATGCCCACTACTAGAACTGAATAATTTTTCTATTTTTAGTAGAGATGGGGTCTTGCTCTTGCTCAGCTCTTGCTGATCTTGAACTCATGAACTCAAGTGATCTTCCTGCCTCAGCCTCCCTGAGTGCTAGGATTACAGTGTGAGCTACTTGCACCCAGCCACAGCCCAGGTCTTCTGACTCCCCATCCAGCACTCTCTCTATATCCAAATCCTTCTTCCAACAAAAGATAGAAACCTGCAGTTCTCACCTACACACAAAACTTCAGTAAAGTACATTATCTCATGTGAACAGATGGTTATGATTTTATATACTAAGAAATTTAATTTAGGCAGATGTTTAGTTGATGACAAAAAGTGTAAGTATGACTCTGATGAATGCATTTGCTGCAAGTTACTGGTTGCTATTAATATAGAGATAGTGATGGTGTATTAAGGGACAGGTGAGGTGTATGTAGCAAATGAAAAAGTGGAAAATAAAACAAGATTCTTATGGCAAGAGAAACCACTGAGGACTAGGCACATCTAATTTCATGGATTCAAATGATACTGAGTGGTAAATATAAGAAAGAAAATAAAAGGGGATGGTGTAATTCTGTGGCCTAGAGGAGGAGATCTCTGTAGACTGATTGGTGAAGCAAGGCCTCTGTGAGGAGACAGCTGAGATACAGGTACATCCGAGTGAGGGGAAGGAGGCAGATCTCTGAGAATCTGGAGGAAGCACATTCTAGAACAGAGAACGTAAGTGCAAAGACTCTAAGGCAGGAATGGGCTTGCTGTGTCCAGGCAACAGAATGAAGACCAGAGTGGCTGGAGGCTGGAGAGCAAATAGGCCATAGAAGCCCATGTGTCTGGGAAGATGGAAAGGAAGAACAGACATAGATCCCGCCAGGCCTTACAGCCCACAGTCAGGAATTCAAATTGTATGCAGAGCACAGGGAAGCCATTGGCAGATGCTAAGCAAGAGTGATGTGACCACGTTTGTATTTAAAAAAAAAAAAAAAAAAATCCCTGTGTCTGCAACCAAAGCCTCACTCACAGAACACTTCTAGACTTTGGCTCTTTTTAAAGACTATTGTGCACTGGATCATTCTTGCATGCCAGACTTAGAATGGACAAGATGGGGGAAATGGGGAACTTCTGGATCAGCAGGAGGAAAGAAACTGCTGGGATCCTGGCACTGGGGTAGACCCTTGAGTGCAGCAGCCACAAGAGATGGATATGATGGCTGTGTGGTCCCATTTGTCACTCTTCTCTATCAAATATGCCTGACCTTTATATGACCCTTTTACCTTTTGGTGACTGAGTACCAGTAGATTAGCATCAATTAATTTTGGTGTCACTATGACAGATAGTCAATGTGCTAACCTTTTCGAGTAACATGGTTCCTTAAACCACTTGAAATGTCTGTGTTTTCAGAAATCCCTTAATATCTCACTCCAACAGAGTAGGTATTCCCAAGTCAGTGGCACACCACTAAAAGACAGGGTGGAGAACAAAAGAGAACTTGTAAGTGGCAGTGGCCACCCCTCCACCCATGCCTATGGTACTCCTGGTTTAATGTGTGAGCCCAATTTCTCTTTAGCTGATAGGAGAACAGAAATATTCAAATAGCTTTTTAAGGTATAATGGGTATATAAAGAATAGCACAGATTTCATGTGTACACTTTGATGAGTTTGGTCATATGCAAACACCTGTGATAGCATCACCATAATCAAGAGAATAAACATGGCCATCAACTCAAAAAGTTCCCTCATGATCCTTTATTTTTATTATTCATTTGCTTGTGTGGTAAGCATATCAACATGAGATCTAATGTCTTAACAATTTTTTAAGTGCACAATACAGTATTGTTTACTATCAGCACTATATTGTGCAATAGATTTCCAGAATTTATTCATCTTGTATAATGAAATTTTGTACCTGTTGAGTAATAATGCCCCATTTCTCCTCCCCCCAGCCCCTGATGACTACTATTTTCTCTGCTTTTATGATTTTTGACTATTTTAGAATCCTCCTTTGAGTAGTATTTGTCTGTCTTTCTGTGATTAATGTATTTTACTTAGCGTAGTGTCTGTCATCCAGGTTCATTCAAATTGTCACATGTTGTAGAATTTCCTTCTTTCTCAAGGCTCAGTAATATTCTAATGTGTGTATATACCACATTTTCTTTATTCCTTCATCCACTGATGGACATTTGAGTTCTTCCCATATCTTGACTATTGTGAATAATTTGCAATGAAGTTGGGAATGCAGATAGTACCTCAAAATCCTGGTTTTAATTATTTTGGGTGTGTACCCAGAAATGAGATTGGTGGGTCACATGGTAGTTCCACTTTTTTGAAGAACCTCCACACTGCTGTCCTTAGCAGCTGCCCTATTTTATAATGCTACTAACAGTGTACAGTGGTTCCAACTTCTCTACCTCCTTAATAACACTTGTTACTTTTTGTCTTTTTGATCACAGCCATCTTAACAGGTATGAGGTAATAATACTTTATTATGGTTTTGATTTCCATTTCCCTCACTCTTTGCAACACTGAACACCTTTTCATATACTCAGAGACATTGTTAAGCCTTTTGAGAAGTGTCTATTTAAGTCATTTGCCAATTTTTTAATTGAGTTATTTGTTTTATTCCTATTGAGTTGTAGGATTTCCTTATATAGTTTGAACATTAACTCTTTTCAGATAGATGGATTGACAGGTTGCCAATATTTTCTCATGTTTACAAGGATTTTTTTTACTCTGTTTTCTTTGCTACAGAGACGCTTTTTAATTTGATGTAATTCCCACCTGTCTATTTTTTCACTTTTGTTGGCTATGCTTTTGGTGTCATATCTAAGAAATCATTGACAAAGTCAATGTCATGAAATGTTTCCTCCATCTTTTCTTTTAGGTGTTTTATAGTTTCAGATCTTGTTTAAGTCTTTAACCCCGTTTAAGTTCATTTTTTATATATGGGGTCCAATTTCATTGTTTTCCATTTGGATATACAGTTTTCCCAGCATCATTCTTTGAAGATACCAACCTTCCCCCATTGTGTGTTCTTGACATCCTTGTTGAAGATCAGTGGCTGTATGTGCATGGATTTATTTCTTGGCTGTCTGTTTTGTTTTATTACTCTGTATGTGTCTGTTGTAGCCACTACCATACTATTTTGATTACTATAACTTTGTTATACATTTTGAAATCAGGAGTTGTGATGCACACAGCTTTGTTCTTCTTTCCCAAGATTATTTTGGCCATTTAGGGTCTTTTGTGGTTCCATATAAATTACAGGATGTTTTTTCTATTTCTGTGACAAATGCCATTGGAATTTTCATTAGGACAGTGATGATCACTGTAGATCACTTTGGGTAGTATGGATGTTTTAACAATATTTTATCTTCCAATCCCTGAACATAGAATGCCATTTCATTTATTTGTGATTTCTTTAATTTCTTTCATCAGAATTTTATAGTTTTCAGTGTATAAGCCTTAAACCTCCTTGTATATAAATCTCTAAGTATTTCATTCTTTTTGATGCTATTGGTAATAGGATTATTTTATTAATTTCCTTCTCAGATACTTTATTGTCAGTATATAGAAATGCAATTGATTTTTGTAGTTTGATTTTATATCCTGTAATGTCACTGAATTCATTTATTAGTTCTAACAGTTTTTGGAAACTTAGGGTTTCTATGTATAAGATCATGACACCTGCAAATAGAGATAGTTTTACTTAATCCTTTCCTGCTTAGATGCCTTTTATTTCCTTTTCTTATCTAATCACTCTGGCTAGGACATTCAGGACTATGTTGAATGGAAGTGGTGTGCAGGGGCATTCTAGCCTTCTTCTTGCTCTTTGAGGAAAGGTTTTCAAGTTTTCCCTGTGAAATATATTAGCTGCAAGCTTCTTATACATAGCCTTTTGTAGGTAAAGGTAAATTTCTTCTGTACCTAGTTTGTTGAGAGTTTTTATCATGGAATTTTGTCAAATGCTTTTTCTGTATCTATTGAGATGATGATGTGATTTTTGTCCTGCATTCTGTTAATGTGGTGTATCACATTAATTGATTTGCATATATCAAGCTATCATCATATCCCTCAGGTAAATCCCATTTGGTCGTGTGCATGATTCTTGTAATATACTGTTGAATTCTGTTTTCTAAATTATTGAAAATGTTTGCATTTATGTTCATCAGGGATGATGGACTACAGATTTCTTTTCTTAGAGTATTTTTATGTTTGCTATCAGAGTAATGTTGGCCTTATGAAATGAGTTTGGAAGTTCTCGTTCTTCTATGATTTTTTGGAAGAGTTTGAGAAGAATTGGCATTAATTTTTTTAAATGTTTGGTAGAGTTTATCCGTGAAGCCATAAAAGAAATATTATTATAGACACAATTTTATACATCAATAATCATTCCTCAAAAGTACTAGAAAACGCAATTCTTGCTTCTAAGACTCATTACTATTCTAGTGTTTTGGCTTCTTGAGTAATGCTGAAATTCACTCCATAATACTAGCAAATGAAAGGAAATAAACAGACTTTATATTTGACCAAGTGTGGCCTCCAATGCTAAGACAGGTTGCTAGGAGGCTGCCCCCACAGGTAGCAGGGAGGAAGGTCATATCTGTTTGGTTGGTCTGTCAGAATCTGTCACGTCAAAGTGGAAAGATGAAATTGCAGGCTGGAGGGAAGTCAGAGTCATGGTCTGAGGAAACTGGATGGTGCTGACCTGAAGGGGCAAACCTGGCTTGTAAAAGTGGAGGACAGTGAGAGCTGCAGGCCAAGAAGATTTAGGGAGGAATGAGGCTGGGGGAAAGAAGGTCAGATGTGTTGGAAGGCTCAAGGTCTAAAAAGCATGGGTAAGAACCGCCCCGCCAAGGGTAGAGGCTATCTCCTTGAAGGGGGTGCATTAGCATGATTTTGTCATGGATTTGTCACCCTGCCACAAATAACTTATAAAGACAGAATTTTTAAAGAGAGGCAGTTTCCCTGGTTTGACTCACTCTGAGTACCTAAATCTTCATTCTAAAACATAGATAAGATTCACTTGCCCTGGCCATTTATAAATGCCAATATCTAGGGCAATACTTGAAATGGCACTGAAGATGGCAAAGGGCTCCATTGAGCCACTGAACCCAAATTCTGAAATGGTATCAAAACCAATGTGTATACATACAATAAACTAGAAAGGATTATACAGCATTTTCCTATGTCTGTCTTTAAATTCTCCCTCTATGAGTTGATGTTAACCCTTAATCAGCAGCTTAGAGAAGTGTGGGTCCACTTCATTATATTTCTTTTACTGTCTGGTTGCTTTCAGATGAGTAGTGGTTGAGACCAGACTCCTTTTTTTTTTTTGCAGTTTTTGGCCGGGCTGGGTTTGAACCTGCCAACTCCAGCATATGGGGCCAGAGCCCTACTCATTTGAGCCACTGGTGCCGCCCAAGACCAGACTCCTTAATCTGCATGCTTTCCCTCTCAATTTTCTTTGACTTCCATGTTCTTCCTATTAGGAAGGTTAGCATTCTCTCTCTCTGGTATTGAAAACTTATTGTCAGGATAAGTCCTTTTTTCCTTAGAACCTAGTCTGTTGGTGAATTGCCCATTTCACAGGACCACGCACGCCATGTTGCTTCCTGAGCAACACAGTAAGTGATATTTCACACCCTTACTCTCACCAAAAGTTCCTCAAGGTCTTATGGTTTAACTACTCAATGTCCAATATAGTAGAAGTTATATATTCACATTCATTTTGAGAGATTGTTATCAGTGTCCTTTTACAATTGCTGAAACAGAGGTTACTTGCTGGAAAACTCTCTGCTACAACAGTCAAATACTCAGCCCAGGTCTTCTGACTCCACAATCAGCACTCTTCATACAGACAGATGTCTCTTCTGACAGAAAATAGAAGCCTGCAGTTGTACATACTTATAAAACTTAAATAGAGCACATTATCTCCTGTGGACAGATGGTTATGACTTTCTATACTGAGAAAACCTAGTTAGGCAGATGTTTAGTTGACGACAAGAAGTGTAAACATGACCCTAATTAATGGATTTGCTGAAAGTTATTGGTTGCTCCTTGTCAGAACTGTTGTTTTCCCTGTCAGTCTTCAGATTGGATTAAAAAAAATTAAGCATGAAGAAAATTGGCATTCAAAATGTGTTTATTCTTCACCATCAAGACAAATAGAACATTGGTGTGATAAATCACAAATAAGAAAATGGAAACGGAAGATAAATTGCCCATGAAACCAAAAAAAAAAAAAAAAAAAAACCCCAAAGGAAGCAGGAGAGATTTTCTTGCAAGGAATTCTGCTGCTCTCAGAGTTCAGCCTAAAATTAGTCCTTTCTTGCAATGAGTTGGACTGATCTTACAGTTGGAGTGTGAGACCCCGTGTGCTGCAGAACCCCTGCTCACCATTTGAGCAGAAGTCAATATTATTCCCAGGTCTTCTCCCCAGTCCACCCCTGGATTAGGCCACAGGTATTTCAGCCAGTTCATTCTGCCAACCTAGCAGTTGACCCTTTTTTCCTTCCGACCTTCTGCTCACTTTTCCTTCCTCAGCTCATTTCTTCTGTAGACCTTTCGTTTAAGGCATCTTGGAAGGCCCTTTCAGCAGATCCTTAGTGAGTCAACCCTTTTACTGAGTCTCAAACTTTCAAAAGTTCTTGACTTTACAGGATCCCCCCTTCTAGTAGACCCCCTTTGGGAGCTACTAGATGTGAAGAATCTCCTGTTGCATAAATCAGTGTTGCTTCTTTTGCTGCAGCAACAAAGGGGAAACTAGGCATGTGGCAGGAAAAAATATGCTTAATTAGAATTCGGTCCTCATTAGAGGCTCTAAAAGGAAGCGTTCGATTTGCACGGATCTTAGCAGATCCTCACACAGGTTAATTACAAGCAACAACTCTCCCTAGTGACACCTCATGGCAGGGTTGAATGGCTTGCAGCTACCAAACATTTACAAAGGGAAGAAAGGTTTGAACCTGACTTTTTCCAAACACGGAAGGTACTGTTGTTCACTGTGCAGAAGCCAGGGAGCCCAGGTTTCAAGGGAGAAGGTGGAGGAGAGCAGTTGGGGTAGGTGTCCCTCCACTGTCTGCTCTCACCAGGTGACCTTGGAGCCCCTCAACTGCGCCATCTTCTCTCCTGCCTGTATTCCCCCCTCCAGGGCCAGGCTGTGGTCAAATCTTCTGCATTGCTCTCCTGCACTCCAATTTTTCAACTCCTCATTCCCTGTGCTATTAAGTTCCATTCCTTAGATCCAGTCGTGTTTCTGGGTGACCTCCCTGTGTCAGGGTCCACCCCCCGTATCCTCCCATACGCTCCACAGGCCAACCACAATGTCCTTCCCATACTCCAGGTCCCTGTGCCATCATTTCAACCACATTGCCCTTTTTCTCTTTTCCACCTAAGGAAATTTTATTAATTTTTCATGGCTGGATTGGAACCCACTTCCTTGGCTCCCTGGTAAGAGTTAATTGTTCTGTTCCCAGTACTTCTAAAGCACTCGCACGCTGCTCTGTATTACAATAGCCTGTATGGCTTTTCTTCCTGCTGAATTTAAAGTCTTCAAAGGCTTGGTCTGGGTCTCATTCATCTCTCTAACCTCACAGTACCTAATCAGGTCCTTTGTACAAAACCAGTGTTGAAATGTGTTTTGCACTGAAAACAGCAAGCCAACCTTTCTGATGAGCTACATAGATAGACCTGGAAGGCAGAGCAATAAGCTTTTCTAAAGGTGGGAATGGCCCGGCTGGCTAAAATTGGTCTCTAAGAAAGATTTTCCTTTAGGATACTCATCATTTCACATTAGCAGGTCTTCCAAAGGGAAAAAGAAGTCAGAACTGAGTCCATCAGTTTATTTATCGAATACACCTGTGTACAGGGCAAAGTCTTCACACGGTAGAAAGTTACCATTATTTAAGAAAGAGCAGATGCTGCTTCTACTTTGGAGCTGATTGTTTTGTTACAGTGAGGCCCCAGAGTGCATTCCATCATTAACCCTGAAATAGTTGTACCTAAATGTCCAGATATAAACATGCCAGTGTGCTTGTCAGTCTGGTGTCATGTACCACATTACAGAGCACCCCAGCCTCAGAGACAGGAGCACAGCAACTGGATGCAACCCACCACGGTGAGCAGCGAGAGTCAGTGCGTTCTCGGCAGCAGGATACGGGTGGGGAGTCCCCGCACCCACAGCCAAGGAGGAGCCTGCCTGCCCACAGCACAGACTTGACACCCTTGCCTGGTTGCCTCCAGCTGTCATCAGCCCTGCTTTCCTCTCCTCTGGCACAGTGGCTGGAAGCTGCATCTAGGACGTCACAACCCTTTATTTCCCTGACGCCACTTCCCCCACTGCCAAGCACAGTGGAGACCCTGGCCCGGCGGGAGGAGTGCAGGCTGAGCCAAGAGAAGTGGACGATGGAATTAAAAACGGCTGAGAAGCCCCATCTACTTAGAATTAGTCGTATCTGCAGACTAGAGGGGAAAGAGTTGGTCCTGGTGGTAAAACAACCCTTTCTTTTCCCTTTTATGTTCAGTTCACGTGCATTTTCCCTGTCAGACTGTTTTATCAGTGCCCTCTACTGGCAAGTTCTAAAACTACAGTTTCATCAGGCTCTTGTGCTTATTCAGGAACTCACTTCTTGGGTAGGAATTCCTTCTGCTGGGTGGGCTGGTCCCAAAGCTTGCTTGACCTAAGTGAGACGTTCCTGACGTATAGTTTCTTAGGAGTATAGAAAGTTCGCTAGCCCCTTCCGCTGAAGGGAGGGACTGTTGACCTCTTGAGAGATTTCTCTGTAAAGATCCCTTAGGAGCTGAAAGTCTCGCCGCCCCCTGAACTGGGCGGAGAGGCTAGAACTGTCCTGGTGCAGGTCACACAGGCCTCGGCCTGGGCTGGTGGATTAAGAACAACGTAGCATTTTATGAACACGTCAAGTTGCCAACAGCTCTTGGTCTCATATGTGATGCTCTTTCTCATCCTTGGATGATACTGATTTTTCCCTCCTGATGTTTTCATTGTGATTATTCTGCATCTGCTAGAATTTTATCCCTTTTTAATTCATTTGCCAAAAAAAAAAAAAAGCCAAAAATCACTTGAGGCCTCTTTTTCTTTTTCTTTCCTTCTTTCTTTTCTTTCTGTTTTCTTTTTCTTTTTTGAGTTAGGGTCTTGCTTTGCCACACAGGCTGGTGTACAGGGGCATTATCATAGCTCACTGCCACCTCAAACTCGGGCTCAAGGGATTCTCCCCGCTTATCCTCCCGAGTTGAAACTCAGACTACCAGCTTGCACCACCACACTCAGCTAATTGTTCTATTTTTTGTAGAGGGTCTCTGTCAGGCCTCTGGGGATCCTCAAGTAATCCTCCTGCCTCAGCCTCCCATAGTGCTAAGATTACAGGCATGGGATACCACACCTGGCCTCTTTTAACCCCTCTTAAAGAAACTCTAAACAAAACCATGCACGTAGTTGTATCTAAGAGATGTTTTCTTATTGGGCATTTCCATCAGAGTACTCTCCCATCTACTTTGGTTCATTCTAAGCCACCGTCAAGTAACAAGTTCAAGAAAATTGTGTTTTCATCCCCGATTATCATTCCCGATCGCTCTGTATGTTAAAGACTTCTGAGGCAGCACAAAACGTAGTGAAGCAGCCCCCAAGATCTACTTTGCAAGACCTGTGGAGCTGGGGCTCAGTGTTCTTCAATAGTAATCAGGGTAAGACTTTCAAAGTTTCTCCTGGTGGGCTCGTGTGTGTTTTCTCTGTCTCTCCTCTCCTCTGTCCCTCTTCCTTCTTTCCCTCTCTCCTTCTCTCTTAAATAGAAACAGAGCCCCAAGTATTCTTAGACTAAGCAGGACCCCAGCATTGCATTATGCGTATAAGCAATGCTGACGGAGGAAGGGGAAGCACCCTCTGAGGTCCAACAGAGTGGTATGTTCTGTACCCAGTGTTAGGTGCCTTTCACTATCTGGGAGTGTGGACTCAAAAGAAAATGAGTATTAGATATGGGCTAAGCCAAGAGTCATGAAACTTTTTCTGTAAATGGTAAATGTTTTTCAGCTTTGTAAGCCATACAGTCTCTGTAGCAACTACTCAACCCTGCTCTTGTAGCACTAAAGCAGCCACAGATAATAATAGTAAACAAGTGGGCGAGGCTGCGTTCCAGTAAACTTATTTACAGAAACAGGTGATGGGCTGGAATTGGCCTCCAGGCCCTCATTGGCCCACCCCTGGGCTAAGCTATTGCAGGCCCACTACTGACAGATGTGCAGGCCGTGCCCCCATATGATGGAGCCCAAGGGGCAAACCTGAAATCTCACCCATGCTCTGTTTCTCCACGCCTCCTACGACAAGGAGCACTTTCTGTAACTCACACAAAGGAACCATCTGCTCACAGGCTTTTATACAACCAGAACAAGCACCTTCCCTGACGTGCGTAGTGTCAGGGCACTTACAGGGTGTTTTGGAGGCAGAGGGATTAGACTCTAGTCACGAGAGGGACGGGAATAGGATAAGGGCCAACCTTTGGTCCATGTGACTGTTCCTGAAGGGAGAGACGTGGCTCAAACATGGCTGCCGTGGCCACACTTAGGGCCTGGGAGTAGTGGTAGGAGCAGTTCCAGCAGAGGTGTGAACTGGGAAGGTGCCCCAGGTGAAGGCAACCCCAAAGAAGGTAAGTTCATTGGTTACAGGCTTGTTAGTGGTTATTACCAAAACTCATAGTGTCTTTACAAAGTTTATCCTATTTAGCTGGTCATGGTGGCTCACACCTGTAATCCCAGTGCTCTGGGAGGCTGAGGTAAATGGTTTGCCTGAGCTCAGTTTGAGACCAGCCTGAGCAAGAGCAAGCCCCTAACTCTACTAAAAACAAAAAAAATTGAAAAACTAGCTGGGTATCATGCTGGTGTCTAAATGTAGTCCCAGCTACTCAAGAGTCTGAGACAAGAGAATCTCTTGAACCGGAGAGTTTAAGGTTGCTATGAGCTATGATGCCACAGCACTCTACCCAGGGCAACACAGTGAAACTTTTCTCAAAAAAAAAAAAAAAATAAAACAAAAACAAACTAAAGTTTATCCTGTCCAAAAATTGTGACTTAGGTCACCAGACTCCATCCTAGAATGGTAGAATATTAAGAGCCTGGGGCAAGAAGGCATGCTTTTTCACAGCTGAGGAAGAAAGTGCCTCTCACTGGTCTCAGCCTCAGATCCTGTCTGGCCCAGCAGTGGCTGCTCAGACTCCTACAGGAACAAGAATGAGAGCCCTTGACCTCATGCCTCTGCAGGTGAGACAACTGAAGCACAGGGAGACTAAATTATCTTGAGTAATAACATTTCTACCAGCTTTTGTTGGTAAAAAACACCCTTTCCTTCCCAGTTCCCCTACTCTAAACTTTTTGTTGCCTTACATGCAGTAAGTTGACCACCCCAGGGACTGTAACAAACTGGTCAATGTACAGAGGAGGTCAACATAAGGAACTAGGCCCACAGTACTGATGTGTACATGTGGTGCACGTCCGGTCTGTGAAAATTAGGTCACCTTGGGGATGTGGCCAATGTAGGGAGGTGGTTAACTATGGAGGTTGTATTTTATTTAGAATATTTTTATAGAGTATAATATAGAATTGTAAGGCTTACTATAATATTAGCATATGACACTCTATTGGATTGAAGCAGCCAGTGGGAAGAGTACACGTAAAAATAAGTGTACAAAGGAAACTGCTATTAATGATTGTTCCCGTGTGAACGAAGTAGCACATCAGCTGTGCATTTACACACCTCAGTAGCAGTCATTTCACTTGTTTTCATTGAGAGTTACACACAGTGCAACACATAGCTACGGGCATGGTTTGAACTGGGTTGACAAATGTATGTGCTTACGTAACACACAACTTTGTCAAAACCTACATTTCTGTCCTCCCAGAAAGTTCTCTATCTTCCTGGTAGATCCCTCCCCACCCAGAAGCAGCCACAGATGTGATGTCTATCACCATACTTGGTTTTTCTATTCTAGAACTTTGTATAAATGGAATCATACCATATGTATTCTTTTGTGTCTGGTTTCTTTCACTTAGCATAATATTTTTGAGATTCATCTATGGTGCAGCATATGGAAATACTTTGTTCCTTTTTATGCCCAAGTAGTGTTCCTTTTCTCCAAAAAGAGAAAGTAGTTTATCCATTCTCCTTTTGATGGAGACCTAGAATGTTTCCAATATTTGGTTATTATTTTCATAGCAGCTTTGGTTAAACTGCTATGTAAATTCTTGTTCAAGGCATTCTGTGGACACACATTTTCATTTCTCTAGGATAAATGCCTAGAAATAGAATTTCTGAGGGATAAGATTGATGTGTATCTTTTTTTTAAAAAAGTGAAAGAATTTTCCAAAATGATTACTTTACATACCCATGCAATATATAAGCATTGAGCTTATTCCACGTCCTTGTCAGCAATTGACATTTTCAGCATTTACAATTTAACCTTTGTCGTGTGTGTGTGTGTGTGTGTGTGTGTGTGTGTGTGTAATAGTATCTCACCATGGTTTCAATCTGCATTTCCCTGTGGCTAATTATGTTGATTGCCTTATCAAGTACTTAATTGGCCGTTCAGCTGTCTTTTATATGTCTGTTCAAATTTTTGCCCTTAAAAGAAATCATGTTCTTTGCCTTTTCATTATTAATATGAAATTGTAAGGTTTCTTTATATATGATATATTCTGTATACAAGGTCTTTGCAAGATACAAGTCTGGCAAATATTTTCTCCCAATCTGTGGTTTGCTTATTTCATTGAGTTTGTCTTTTGATAATCAGTTTTAAAATTTTAAGTTAAATGCGTGAACACTTTTCTTTTATGTTTATTGCTTTTCATGTTTGAAGAACTCTTCTCTTCCCAAAGTCCAGAAAATATTCTTTTTTATTTCCTTCAAGAAGATTTGTACCTTTAGCTCACACAGTTATGTCTGCAGTTCATCTTATTAATTTTTACATATGATATGAAATAGGATTCAAAGTTCTTTTCTTTTTCCATGTGGATATCCAATCATTCCAGCAAAATTTATTCAAAATAATTTCCATTCTTGATTAAATTATTTGGATGCTTTTCTTGAAATTGATTTCGCCATATATAGCATATAGGCCTACTTTGGCGCTTAATTTTATTCCATTGTTCTATTTCTTTTTCCTTTCATTAATATCACACTCTTGATTTTTTTAAGTTTGCAGTTATTCTTGAAATCAAGCGGAGTAAGTCTTAGAACTTTGTTCTTCTATTTCAGAAATGTTTTGACTAGTCTAGGTCTTGTGCATTTCTGAATAAATTTTAGAATCACCTTATCAATTTCTATAAAACATCTTCCAAAGTTTCAACTGAGATCTATGAAGCAATTATATAAATTTAGGGAGAACCAACATCTTAATGATATTGAATTTTCAAATCCTCAAACGTGGTACATCTTTTAATTTATTCAGATCTCACCTCCTCTCAGCAATGTTTTACGGTTTTCAGTATGCAAGTTGCACATGTCTTTCATTAAATTTATTCCCAAGTCTTTTATGGTTTGGGGTGCTATTAGAAATAGTATTTTTTAAAATTATATTAATGCGGGCGGCGCCTGTGGCTCAGTCAGTAAGGCACCGGCCCCATATACCGAGGGTGGCAGGTTCAAACCCGGCCTCGGCCGAACTGCAACAACAAAAATAGCCGGGTGTTGTGGCAGCGCCTGTAGTCCCAGCTACTGGGGAGGCTGAGGCAAGAGAATCGCCTAAGGAGGTGGAGGTTGCTGTGAGCTGTGTTATTCCATGGCATTCTACCGAGGGCGATAAAGTGAGACTCTGTCTCTAAAAAAAAAAAAAAAAAATTAATGAATCATTCATGTGAGAAGATATTTTAAAGATTACAGAATTTTATTTCTTTACTAGGTTTTTTTTTGATAGAGACAGAGTCTCACGTTATTGTCCTCGGTAGAATGCCGTGGCATCACAGCTCACAGCAACCTCCACCTCCTGGGCTTAAGCGATTTTCTTGCCTCAGCCTCCCGAGTAGCTGGGACCACAGGTGCCCGTCACAACGCACACTATTTTTGTTGCAGTTTGGCCGGGGCCGGGCTTGAACCCACCACCCTGGGTTAGTGGGCCACATCAGGCTGGCACCTTACCGACTGAGCCACAGGCACCACCCCTTTACTAGGTTTTTTAAAACTTGTTTTGGTTTGTTTTCATAATTAATGATAGCCTTGTTAAATAAGCTTTAAATAGTGTATACTTGGGTTTTGCTATTCTGTCTTTTGTACTATTTTATAGCTGACATCTGTCAAGAACTACATTATGGTGGAATAAAGCTTTAATTTACTAGACTATTCCAGTGAGAGAAGATTTTTTTCTCTCTTACAGAGAGTTTTAATTATGGATCTTCTCTCAGATTTTCTTTATCTATTTAGATGATCATTTGGTTTTTCTCCATTTAATCTTTTAATATGTTGAATTATATTGACTAATTTTAGAATGTTAGACAGCCTCATTCCTGGGTCAAATGTCCACTTGCTCATGATATATTGCCTTTTTATGTATTGATGCATTCAGCGTTTTAATATTTTCCTAGTGATTTTTGAGAGATATCCGTCATTAATGTTCTTTTGGTAAGATGCCATTGTTTTATTTTAGTATCTGGGTAACACTGGCTTCATAAAGTAAGTTGGGAATGTTTTCTCCTCAGTTTCTCAGAGAGTTTGTGGAGGATTTTATTATTTTTTATCCTTAAATGTTTAGTAGAATTTGCCAGAGTTCCTTTTAGGAAGCTTGTAATGAATGAAATTTCTTTAACTAACATAGGGCTCTTCGATTTTTCTATTCTTTCTTGTGTAATTCTGATAATTTGTATCATTTGTTCATTTCAACTAAGTTGTTAAATTTATTGGCATAACTTTGTTAGTAAAATTTCCATATTACCCCTTTTTCTGTTTTATGTAGGGGTTTTTTTAGTAGCATCTTTATTGAGATATAATTTATATATCATACAATTCATCCTTTTAATGTCTATAATTAATGTGTTTTGTATATTCAGTTGCACAACCATCAGCACAGCAAGGAGCCATGTGCCATCCTGGTGCCTCCCCCCTGTCTCATCACGTCCCCGACTCCAGCCTGCGAGTCATCTAGTCCCTGTAAATTTGTCTATTCTGGAATTTTTTTTTTTTTTTTGCCATTTTTGGCCGGGGCTGGGTTTGAACCCGCCACGTCTGGCATATGGGGCCGGCGCCTTAATCCTTTGAGCCACAGGCGCTGCCTATTCTGGACTTTTTATATAAACGGAATCATGTAATACGTGGTCTTTTGTAACTGGTTTCTTTCATTTAGAATTATGTTTTAATGTTCAAATGCTGCTGTGTTCATTTCTCCTTTTTTTGATTTCCTTTTTTCTAATTAGCCAAAGTTTAATTTGCTCTTTAGATCATTCAGATTAACAATCTAAATTTCGACCTTTTCTAGCATATGGTCTATTGTGGTCAATACACCATGTGAGGTTCAAAAGACTGATATGTTGATAGTAGCTTTCAAAGTTTCTACGTCTTTTTTTTTTTTTAACTGGTACTATCAAATGATTAGAAAAATGTGCTTTTGGCTCAGCGCCTGTAGCTCAGCAGCTAGGGAACCAGCCACAGCACCAGCCACATACACCGGAGCTGGCGGGTTTCAAACCCAGGCCAGGCCTGCCAAACAACAATGACAACTACAACCAAAAATAGCCGGATGCTGTGGCGGGCACCTGTAGTCCCAGCTTCTTGGGAGGCTGAGGCAAGAGACTCGCTTAAGCCCAAGTGTTTGAGGTTGCTGTGAGCTGTGACATCATAGCACTCTACCGAGGGCGACATAATGAAACTCTGTCTCAAAATAAATAAAGAAAGAAAGAAAAGAAAAGAAAAATGTGCTGTAGCTTTCCTCCTTCTCTTCCCACAGAACTTGAAGAGAATGGGGTGGGGCATCTGCAGCCTGGAGCCACATGTGGTCTTCTGCATCCTTGACTGTAGCCTTTTCACTAAATAGAAAGGTTATAGAACAAACCCCCCACCCGCCCCTTTTTTTTGTTTTTTGTTTGTTTGTTTTTGTTTTTGTTTTGAGACAGAGTCTTACTTGGTCACCCTGGCTAGAGTGCGGGGCCATCAGCCTAACTCACAACAACCCCAAACTCCTGGGTTCACAGATTCCTCCTGCCTCAGCCTCCTGAGTAGCTGGGACTACAGGTGCCCACTATAACACCCAGCTAATTTTTTTTGTCAATTTTTAGTAGAGATGGGGTCTCACTTTTGCTCAGGCTGGTCTCAAACTCCTGAGCTCAAGCGGTCCTCCCACCTTAGCCTCTCGGAGTGTTAGGATTACAGGTGTGAGCCATCGTACCCAGGCAGAACAAACCCTTTTAATAAAGAGATTTGTTCTATGAAGTTTGAATTTGGTCTAGGGGGCCACAGTTGGGGATCTAGAGGGCCACATAGGACCTTGAAGCCACAGGTTCCCCTCCTGGATGACATTTTGGCAGCTGTTGGTGAATGGGGTGACAGAGACCAGTGATTCCTTCATATCTGTTAGTGTAACTCGTGACTCTGGAATCTCTGCAGGCAGGCATGCCAAGTCTTCATGGGCTGGTGTCTTATTGGTGATCAGTAAGTGTTAGTTGAATAGAGGCTGATTTGTATCCTGCTTCTTAGACTTTTATCCACGAGTCAAGCTCCAGACTGGTCTGCATAAAGAAATGGAAGGTGGGTGAGTCCCTGATGATTTTCACTGAGTAGAAGTGTTAAATGAGGCAGTGTAGCCACACAGAAATGTGCAAGTGTAGGAGAATTTTTTTTTTTATTGTTGGGAATTCATCGAGGGTACAAGAAACCAGGTTACACTGATTGCATTTGTTAGGTAAAATCCCTCTTATAATTGTGTGTAGCCCCCAAAAGGTGTGGCACATGGAAACCCCCACCCCCCTCCCTCCTCTCTCCCCTTACCCCACCGCCCACCATGTACTAGGTCATTAATTGTCCCCATATCAAAATTGGGTACATAGGATTCATGCTTCCCCATTCTTGTGATGCTTTACTAAGAATGTGTTTCACTTCCATCCAGATTAATACCAAGGATGTAAAGTCTCCATCTTTTTAATGGCTGAATAGTATTCCATGGCGTACATATACCACAGCTTGTTAATCCATTCCTGGGTTGGTGGGCATTTAGGCTGTTTCCACATTTTGGTGATTGTAAATTGAGCTGCAATAGTATAAGAGAATTTTAATAGTTTGCAGAACTGTATGTGGGGAATATGATTTATTTATTGCTTGTGGAATTAAATCCCCTGATTTGACATGCTGGTCGACCACAATATATTTAAGCTACTATAGTTAAAGCAGTAGTGATTGCTTGGCTTGTATGACATGAAGGTAGGATTTGTAATACTGTCTGATGTTTTTATTTTTATTTTTTACATACATATGAGTTTATCAGGTTTCCACTTTTTGCCTTCACAGAATTAAAAAGGCTTAAAATTTAATAACAATAACAATGTTTAAGATAAGGACTAGGAACAAAAACCTCAAAAAGAATGAACAAAGATAAATACATTCAGAATAGAAATCAGACAATTGCTGCATCAAAATATTAAGCAATAATAATACTAATAATAATGCCAAAAAAGTAGCATTCACATTGTCAGATAAGAGTATCTCTATTATAGAAAGCTTTGACTCTGAGGCTCAGTTTGGAGTCACCAGTTAACTTCTTTTTTTTTTTTTTTTTTCCAAAGTCTCAAAAAATAGTTTTTCTCCAAGATACCAGATTCAGCATGTATGGAGTGGGGGAATGACATGGGAAGACAGAAGAAAAATGGAAGATGTGATCCTTGATCGGGAAGAAATCGAAATAGGAACTTTCAATTTACTTGTCCTGTACCCAGATTGGTGATGGGCTTAGCAATTAAGTAAATGTGCGTGCATACTTGTTTCAGGACAGAGACAATATTTTGTGTATCATTCCAGACTACTCCACACTGACATTTCAAACAGTGAATCATTAGCAAAGTATTTGTTATTAGCCCATGAAGGGTTTGGGGGGGTTTGATTTTTGGTTTTTTTTACTTGCTAGAGCGTGTTTTAGTTTCTCATGTTTGTGATCCTTTCTAATTTTCTTAGGAAAATATCCAAGCAGAAGGCTACTCCCGGGTTGTATCAATATGCTAGGGCTGTCATGACAAAGTAACACGAACTGGGTGACTTCAACAACAGAAGTTTATCGTCTCACTCCTGGAGGCTGAAAGTCCAAGATCAGGGTGTGGGCAGGGTTGGCTCTTTCTGAGAACCTCGAGGAGGAATCTGCCCCTGCCCCTCCTGAGCTCTCTGACCTACACCTTCACCTTCATGGTGCTCTCCCTGTGTGCCTCTAAATTTCCATTTTCTATAAGGGCACTATCCATACTGGGCTATGAGCTCACCCAACTCCAGTATGACCTTAATTAATCACATCTGCAGAAGTCCTATTTTCAGATAAGGTCATTCTGGGGTTCTGGGGGTGAGGACTTCAACTTAGGAAGGAATGTAATGTTAGGAAACAACATTCAGTCTGTTCTTAGTGTCTTTATAAATAAATTACTCTATTGTCTCAACCTCAGTTTCTTCCTCTGTAAAGTGGAAGTGATAGTACTTGTCCTTACCTCACAGGGTTACAGTCAGTCATAACAATAGCTACTGTCATTTATCGAGTGGTAATAACAGCAGACCTACGATATCACTAGACACATTTTACAGAAAAGGAAACAGTGGCACAGAGAGCTAAAATAATTTGCCCAAGGTCACACTCAGTAGAGAAATGGAGCCATGATTCAAACCTAGAAAGAATGGTTACAGTGCCAACTCCTTTCAACCAGTAAACTAGGAAAATATAAATGGAAAACACAATGCAAAAGTTAGATGTCATTAAAAGGAGAATTCAGGAAAAAGTTCTGTTTTTTGATTACTAGCTTTCCCCCCCCCCATCCCAAGGTTTATAAAACATTTTCCCTTTTGGAGTATTCATCAAAAACCCATACCAAGCCGGATACAGTGGCTCATGCTTGTAATCCTAGCACTCTGGGAGGCTAAGATAGGAGGATCATTTGAGCTCAGGAATTTGAGACCAGCCTGAGCAAGAGTAAGACCCCATCTCTACCAAAAAACAGAAAAAATTAGCTAGGCATAGTGGTAGGCACCTATATAGTTCAGCTACTCAGGAGGCTGAGGCAAGAGGATGTCTTGAGCCCAGGAATTTGAGGTTCCTGTAAGTTATGATGATGCCCCTGCACTCCAGCCTGGGAGACAGAACAAGACTGTCTCTTAAAAAAAAAAAAAAACTTGTACTTCCTTTAACTCTATTTGACATTTCAAACCCTGCATCATACTGAAGTAAATCCAAGCGATCATTATTTTAAAATCTACCTTTTCGAACTGCCTCACCTGGCCCCAACACACACGTGCACACTGCTTCAGCCCTTCAGCCTCTGTTTTTATGGTATAACCATGGAAGGTCCACTTAATCTTTCCCTCTCCTACTTTTTTCCTATAATTTACCCCTATTCTTTGTCACGTACCATACGATTTATGTAAACTAAAAATACCACTTTCCCTGACATCCCCACATAATTTTCTGACTCCATCAGTTAATTCAATAAAGATTCATTTTTAAGAACCATGAATCATGTATTTATTTATGGGTATATGCACATGAGACAAAATATTTCGTAGCAAAAAAAAAAAAAATGAAAATGCTCCTTTCCATCCCCTCACCCAATCAACTAGTTCCCTTTCCTATTAAAAAAAAAAAAAATCCCTCATGAATAGTGTGTGTGTTTCTCTCTCCGGAGACATTCCAGGCACTCTACGCATTCTGTGTATTAGCATACATATGCCACTTCTGATTAAAGTAGCAAACGAAACACAGGGTTCCATTCCTGTTCTTTCACTTACTAAGAAGTCATTCCCATATGGTAAGACTTAAATTTTAATATGCTGCCTTGACATCTTTGAGTCTCAAAGGCCTAACTGTGAGTCACCCTACATGTGGAAGATCTCCCCTTCCACACCGAGAAAGCTCCCAACCTAGACAGTTCACCTGTCTGCTACACTAGCTGAACCCTCAACTTAGCAGTTTTACCTCTCTGCCAGCCCAGGACTTTACTCAAACAAGCCAGTCACATCCTCATGCTGGAAGCAAAGGACACCTGCCTGTCTAGTTAATACAAAACACGCCTCCCACAGCCCTCATGGTGCACTCTGCTCTGCAGTGCATCCGCCGTGTGGCCCTCCTGCCCAGGTGGCCAGCATGTGTGACTAATAAACTGTTATCTATTTCATTTGTTTAGTGTTGGTTGTCACATGTTTGGCCTTCTCATACTGTTTAGGACAGAGGGCCCCTCCTTTTCAACTGGGTGAACAGGAAATGTTTAGAACAATTTCGTATTAGAACATAGAGCAATCTCTTGTTCCTTTTAACAGGTGCACAGAATTCTGTAGAACGAATACACACTAATTTGTTGATCTTGTTTCCTATTGGTAGACATTTGGTTTCTACTCTTTGGTGAAATTCATTCTAGAGTGAATGCTCTAGTGAATTTTCTTGACCAAAAGCCGTCTCACATCTGAAGGAGTAAATTCTTGTCACTTGAAGTATGGGTCAAAGGCCATGCACATTTAAATTTTGATAAATGTTTTCAAATTGGTGTCTTTAGAATCTGTCCCGATGTAGACCTTCATAGGCAGTGGGACAGTTGTCTCCCTGTATTCTCATCAACCCAGGCTATTATCAAACTTTCTGATCTTGGTCGAGAAGACAGGTGGAAAATGTCAGTTCAATGTGGTTTTGGCTTATATCTTTATGAGAAATGAGGGCAAGTGTCTTTCTACATACTCGAGTCATTGGTATTTCCATCTGCCTTACTGATTTTGAGAAGCCTTTTCTTATTAAAAAAAATTAGCTCTTTTAATGATACAAAATTGAAACTCATCGTTTATCGTTTGACTTTGGTCATAGTAGGTTTTGCTATCCAGCTTTTCATTTTATGTTGTTAAGTTTATCTGCTTTTGTGGGTTCTGGTTTTGGGGGTCATATTCAGAGGACCTTGTCCAGGTGTGCATCGCACCTCATTTCATCACACTTCACTGTACCATGATTCACAGCGCATGTTTTACAAAACAAAGGTTTGTGCATCAAGAAAGTCTATGGTGCCATTTTTCCAAAAGCACATGCTGACTTCATGTCTCTGTGTCACGTTTTGGTATTTCTTACGATAATTCAAACTTTATTATGATATGTTGCAATGATATGTGATCAGTGATCCTTGATGTTCCTGTTAAAATGGCTTCAGAGCACGATAAACGGCACCCTTACAAGGGAGCAATTTTAATAAATGTTGTATGCATTCTGACTGCCCCACTGCCTGCCCCCGCCCCGTCTCTCTTCCTTTCTGCAGGCCTCCCTGTTCCCTAAGTCACGACATTAAAATTAGGTCAATTAACAACCTTGTAATGACCTCTAAGTGTTCAAGTGAGACAAAGAATCTTACATTTCTTGCTTTACGTCAAAAACTAGAAATGATTAAGTTCAGTGAGGAAGGCCTGCCAAAGCCAAGGTAAGATGAAACGTAAGACCCTGAGCCAAATAGCCTGGTGGTGAATGCAAAGGGAATGTTCTGGAAAGAAATTTAAAGTGTCACTCCAGTGGACACCCGAGAAACAGGCTTAGTGCTGATCTGGAAAAAGTTTGAGTAGTCTAGATGGAAGATCAAACCAGCTACAATATTTTCTCAAATCCAAGCCTAATCCAGAGAAAGGTCCTATCTCTCTTCAATTCTGTGAAGGCTGAAAGAGGTGGGGAGGCTTCTGAAGAAAGGTTGGAAGCTGGCAGAGGCTCATTCCAGAGGCTTCATGAAAGAAGTGCTCACCATAATATAAAAGTGCAAAATGAAGCACTTGCTGATGTTGTTATGGAAGCTGCAAGCAAGTTATCCAGAAGATCTAGCGAAGATGAAGGTGACCACACTAAACAACTGTTTTTCTGCTGGAAGAATATACCATTTAGAATTTTCGTAGCTTGAGAAATCAATGCCTTGCTTCAAAGGAGAGACAGGCTGACTCTTTGTTAGGGGCTGATGCAGCTGGTGACTTTAAGCCAATGCTCATTCACCATTCCAAAAATCTTAGGGCCCTAAAAAATTATGCTAAGTCTACTCTGCCTGTGTTCAATAAATGGAGCAACAAGGCCTGGGTGATAGCACACCAGTTTACAGCATGGTTTACTGAAAATTTTAAACCCACTGTTGAGACTTATTGCTCAGGGGGAAAAAAAAATCCTTTTAAAATATTACTGCTAATTGACAATGCACCTGGTCACCCAGGTGTGCTGGTGAGGATGTACAAAGACATTAATGTTATTTTCTTTCTTTTTTTTTTTTTTTTTTTTTGCAGTTTTGGGCCAGGGCCGGGTTTGAACCCACCATCTCTGGTATATGGGGCCTACTCCTTGAGCCATAGGTGCTGCCTGACGTTAATGTTATTTTCCTGCCTGCTAACACAAGACCCACTCCACAGCCCATGGTTCAAGAATTAATTTCAACTTTCAAGAGTTATTATTTAAGGGCTTGGCGCCTGTAGCACAGTGGTTACGGTGCCAGCCACGTGCACTTAGGCTGGTGAGCTCAAACCTGGCCTGGGCCAGCTAAACAACAATGACAACTGCAACAAAAAAATAACTGGGCATTGTGGCGGGCACCTGTAGTCCCAACTACCTGGGAGGCTGAGGTAAAAGAATCTCTTAAGCCCAAGAGTTTGAGGTTCCTGTAAGCTATGACTCCATGGCACTCTACCGAGGGCAACATAGTGAGACTCTGTCTCAAAAAAAAAAGAAAGAAAGAAAAGAAAAGAAAAAAGTTATTATTTAAGAAATACATTTCATAAGGCTATAACTGCCATAGATAGTGATTCTTCCACTAGATCTGAGCAAAGTAAATTTAAAAGCTTTTGGAAAGGACTCACCTAGATGTCATTAAGAACATTTGTGATTTATGAGAAGAAGTCAAAATTTCAATATTAATGGGAGTTTGGAAGATAGTGATTTGAACACTCCTGGATGACTTTGAGTTCAGACTTCAGTGGGGGAAATAACTACAAACGGGGTAGAAATAGAACTAGAATTAGAAGTGGAGCCTGACGATGTGACTGTGAATTACCACAATCTCAATAAACCTTGGACAGATGAGGATTTATTTCTTATAAATGAGCAAAGAAAGTGGCTTATTAAGATGGAATCTCCTCCTGGTGAAGAATGAGTGAACATTGTTGAAGTGACAACAAAGGGTTTAGAATATTCCAGAAATGTAATTGATAAAGCAGTGGCAAGGTGTGAGAGGATTGCCTCCAACTCTGAAAGAAGTTCTCCTGTGGGCAAAATGCTATCCAACAGCGATGCATGGGACAGTGAAATCTTTTGAAAGAAGATGCTCCTCTAGGAAAAAGATTACTACTTACTGAAGATTCAGGTGATCATTAGCAATTTTTAGCAATAAAGTATTTTTAAAATTAAGATACATTTTTTTTAGACTTAATGCTATTGCACAGTCACCAGACTATGGAACAGTGTAAATATAACATTTATATGCACTGGGAGAGCAGAAACTCCAGGTGACTTGCTTTCCAGTCGTATTCGCTTTATTGCAGTGGTCTGGAACTGACGCTGCAATATCGATGAAGTATGCCTACAGTTGTATAAAGAAATTCTTCTGATTTTTTGTGGAGATTTTAATGGTTTAATGTTTGCATTTACATGATGGATTCATCTGTTATCTATGATGATAATATAAACATCCAAAACTTTGTTTTTATATTTGATTACATATTTGAGAATAATGCTTTTCTCCACTAACATGGAACTATTTATCCTTACCATATACTAAGAGACGGTTTTTGGTCTTTGCACTGTTCCATGGATCTGTGTGTCTCTTTATGCACTAAAACAAGAATGTTTGAATTATTATATATTTTAAATGTTTTAGTACCTATTATTTCTATATTTGCCTTCTTTTTTTTTTGAGACAGAGTTTCACTATGTCACCCTTGGTAGAGTGCCGTAACGTCACAGCTCACAGCAACCTCAAACTCTTGGGCTTAAGTGATTCTCTTGCTTCTGCCTCCCAAGTAGCTGGGACTACAGGCACCACAACGTCCAGCTGTTTTTTTGTTTTTTTTTTTTGGTTTTTATTGTAGTTGTCATTGTTTAGCAGGCCCAGGCCCAGCTCGAACCCGCCAGCCCCCGTGTATGTGTCTGGCACCCTCACCATTGAGCTATGGGTGCAGAGCCAGCCTTCTTTTTCTTATTCTTCCTTATTTCATTTTCCAAATGAACTTTAAAATCATCTTGTTTTCAACTCCATGAAAAAACTCTCTTGCTATTAATTTGGATAATCGAAAATGTATGTACTACATTAAGAAGAATTGAATCTTTAAGATGCTGACTTTTCCAAACAAAGAATGTGATAAGCAGGTTGTTTCTTTAAATATCTTTATGCCCCTGAACAGTGTTTAGTTTATGTAGACTACACATGTCTCATTACATTTTTTCCTAGGTACTTAAATAGCAGTCTTTTCTTCATTTGAGATTTTCTCACTAGTCATAACTTATAAATATTAGTGCTATGGATTTTTAGATACCAGCTTCTTCCAGTGTGCTAATTTAATTTTTTTATTATTTGTAATAGTTACCCATGTATACAGTCGTATCACCTCTAAATATGATGATTTTATCATTCTTCCCTGTGGTCAGTTTTATAGTCTTCATGCCGTTCCGCTTTCTATTTGGGGTTGGCCTCCAGAATGATGTTGAATAAAGCATAAAGGATGTCTTTATCTTATTCCCCACTTTAACAGTGGTCTTCCCACACCGAAGATTAATCAAATATCCACTGTGTTAGGGGAACCAGGATAAAGCAAATCCAGCTGGCACTAAAGACTCAACTCAAATCTACCTTCTTCCAAAGCCCTTTTGGATCATCTCAAACAGAAGTTGTCTTTTTCTCCTCTAAACTTCGTATTTCACTCCCCTATGTCCATTCCTACTTTTTATCCCATCTTAGAGTTATTTGTTTACTCTTTTCTGTAGGCCTCTAAAACTCTGTAGACTCAGAGTCTTTGATGAGTCATCCGGTCATGCTTCACAGTTCTGCCTTGCCCACAGCAAATACTCAACCCCGTGCTGCTTGATTAATTAATTAATATGAAAACCTGTGCAAATCTACTCAAACCCCAAGTAAACGTCTGCCCAAATGTGGGATTTTCATACAGAGTACTTAGCCATGAGTAATAAATGTATGTCCAGCTGATAAAATATACACATAAACTAGCAAAAAATGAGGAGGCAACACTTAAGTTGTTAGAGAGGGAATGTCATAGAAAGGGAAAAGCCACTTGCAGCCAGCAAGCTTGGAACCTCTGAACCTCAATCAGTTCTCTAAATCTAGACAAAATAATATAAATTGTCAAGTCATTTTATGCCTTTACACTTAACCTCAGAAGCTTTTCCTCTAAAAAGCCTCTCTCAACAGGGATAATAGAGCAAGTGACCTTGGTATCAGCGTTTGGTTTCTTTGTAATGTGCGATTGGTTTTATCTAGTGTGGAATGTTCCCTTGATTTTCAATTTCTAATTTTAGCTTCTCCGCATATTCTGTTATATTTTCACTGTCACCTGCTGCCCTCACACCCTTGCAAGTCTATATAGAAAGGTTAACTGCAGAGCTGGGGCTGTTCGGGGAGCCTGGTATCAATCAGCCTGCCCCCACCTCCCTGCCAACATCCTCAGAGCCAGAGTAATGGTGGAGTATAGGACAATGGGTGCAGAAGCTTGAATTTCTCACCTCCTGTGGTAATAAGCCATGATAGGAAGAAAGTGTATCCAGGCCAGAAACCATGATTTGTAATTGTGCTTACAAATCCAGCACCCCAAAACCCAGCACGCGGATTGCCACATATTTGGCTACTAAATGTCCATTCATAGCTTGGATGACCGAATGGCTAACTGAATGACTGCACACACTTGCTCTCATCGGGAATGCCTCATGAGCTGAGGGTCACGATGGGCTTTTCTACTGTTTCAGCGTCATTGAAATTGGTAGTTTGTCTATTTGCACTTGGTTTAGAAAACTCCCCTTAACCTAGTCCTCGGGCAATATTGTGAACTTTGGTTTGCTTACTTGGTAAATAGAATTCTATTATCAATTCATGCATTTGCAAGCACACATCATCAGACACAGCAGCAAATCCTTTTAAGCTACATGCTCTTTTGAAGAGGTTATTTCTTTCATGCTCAGGGGAGAAAAAGTCACTGGTGATGATGTCAACAGACTGGTCCCTCAAATCTCTGGCTCTCGTCCAAGGAAGAGAGAAATCACTGGTCACCTGATTGTCATTCCCGTGGTTAGCCAAACTCACATTACCAGTTTTAAACCTAAGTATGTCTTTGTAATTCGGCATATTCTGTATCCTGTGGCTGTTAGTTCATCCCAACCTTTGTTGTAAGGCTCCATCCTCACTCCTTTCTCTCCCTAGCTTTGCTGTCAGCACTGATAACCCACTGAGTTTTGGGGGTGCCAGCTGCCTGTGTCAGTTTTCTGAGGGGGCAGCTTCTGTCTTCCTTCTGCCTTCCAATCCCTTCCTCTCTGCCGCCTCTTCTGGCATGTTGGTCCTGCATTATTGATGGCCCCTCGGCACCTTCTTCACCCCGTGTTCCCATAGCCCTTGTGCACCGCTGAGCAGAGCCAGGTGCGGGATCTAGTGGGGGTCTGGGACTGCTGCTCTGAGGCTGCCGGGGCTCTTCCTCTTCCCAGCTGGCAGGAAAGATGTCTGGCTCCAGAGATGCGGCAGCAGCTGGCCTTAAGTAGGATTTGTCTCCCTCCCCTGTTGTCTAGGAAGCAAAAGGTTAAACTGTTCATTTTTAGGACTCCTCTGGGTATAAAATACTTAGCTTTGTATTTCTGGAGAAGGTTGATTCCTAGGTTTTTGACCTTTACTCAACCACATCCATTGGCCAATTCTTAGCATGGTTATCTTTACTTTGTATTCAGGCAGGAGGAATGAGGCTAATGTGTGCTGTTAGCTCAGTTATTAGGCACAAGCATAGAAGAAAAGAAACTGATTCTCTCCATTTAATTGCTTCTGATTCAACGAAGTCTTGACAAGCTACAATTGAATGAGTGATTTGCATGGGGTGCCCTTTCTGAAAGCAGACAGTCTGCTTGCGGGTTCTTCAGAGAAGGCTGGAGTCGCACCGTGGGGACACCTGTCCGCCTTCACGTTTATATCATAATTTACACACATGGAACTCTGGGCACAGCCAGCCTCCCCTGAGTTTCACAAGACTCAGGCTGCCACTGTAGGGGATGTTAACAATCTAGACCCTTCAGGTACTCATCTGAGTCCGACTTCTCCCATAATAGTCAGAAATCATATTTGAGAATCTAGAATTCACAAGTCCCAGGATAATGTTAGAGAAAGAATGAGATACCTAGTTCCCTAGGCCCCAC
The DNA here is from genome assembly GCA_963574655.1 of Perodicticus potto. NCBI lineage: Eukaryota > Metazoa > Chordata > Mammalia > Primates > Lorisidae > Perodicticus > Perodicticus potto. The sequence continues at coordinate 22,156 of CAUYRH010066849.1, read as the reverse complement.
TAAGTAAAGCAGGTATTTTGTGACAAAACAAGGAACCCAGATCCTGCTATGTTCCAACCACTGGGCAGCTTTGTTCTTAGAGTTCTCTACAAAGGAAGGAAGGAAGCAATGTGATCACTCTAGCCAGGGCATGCAGAGAGAAGGGAAAACTGTCTCTTGAGTCCTAACCTCCCACGAGGGACAACATACCTAAAGTTTTTCAAGCCTTGCTCAGAATCATACCACAAAAGGAACAGCCCTTTGCTCCACAAAATATTTTAATGAAAGCAAAGCAGAAACTAAGAGCCTCATGTACTACTGGTTCTGCCTATTTCAAATCTTCAAAGGCCTTTAATAACTTCTATTATGTGACTATGTGATTTTTATCACAAAACCTCAGACTCTTACATTTTTTAAATAATTCACCAGCAAGAGCCAATGTCAGAACTAAATGCTAATAAGATTTGGCTTGGGAGAGTAACATGGTAAGATTGTTAATGTTTAATGCACTCACATCAAAGCGGGATAATCCTGCTGAAGGTCAAATGAGCCTTTCTTTTAAATAGGGGAGAAAACATTATTGTAGCTGTTCCATTTTTCTCACTCAAGTGCACGTAGCATATTTTGGCCAAGCCCAAGATAGACATTTCCTGACTCTGTAGCAATTTCCCTTGGATTGTTCATGTGGTTTGTCTCTTTCCAATTCCCCTTTGATTCTCACGGTGATGGTGAAAAGCATCTCTGCAATCTCCTACGTCTTCAAAGTGCTCCATTATTGTCACTAGAAAAGACTACTCTTGGGTTTCATAATTTGCATGTAAAATAATCTAGTCTTTGACTTACACAGATAATTTGCATGTAAAATTATGGTTTTGTTTCAGAGCTGTGGCAACTGGAGTTACCACTTCTGGTGGGAAAGGAAGTATTGACCTTCAGCAATGCAACAGGAGATTGCCAAGAGCTCTCTTCCCAGTTGTCCTGCTAAATCAAAAGATTACAAGGGTCAAGATCGATTTCTTCATTTTCTCTAGGCAACAACCTCAAGAAGCCCCAGCAGAAAACACCTGCCCTGGAATTTCTAGTAATTGAAAAAAGCAGCAGCTCTTCTTAGAGAATGTGTGTTACCCATAAAAGGGCATCAGCTCTTGGGGACAGCCCAAAGTTACTGGGTCCAGTTTACTCAAACTGTAGGAGGATGGCTTCCTGCCGAGATTCTGCAGGGGGTGTGCACTCTGGCCTTCTGGCTTAATCTTCTACAGAAAGTGGAAGAGTTGCTTTAGCCCAAATTTTCTTTTTTTTTTAATTTTTTATTAAATCATAATTGCGTACATTAATGCATCCTTGGCAAATTCTGTTTAATAGCCTTGACATGAACGTATGCATTCATCTCAAACTCTGGAGTTAATTCTTACATAGTTCTATTATCACTCATCGTTTTGTCAAGAAACATTAGTGAAGAGAGCTATAAAGTAGGCAGCTGAGTTGCTGTGTTTGTTTTTCCTTTTCATCTTTTTGTATTTTTGGAGGAGAAGAATCCAAGATGAGAAATCCAGGCTCTGATTTTAGCTCTGTCACTAACTCAATGTGTTTCTTTATGCAAAACATCTGAGTCTTCCTGGGAATTCATTTCTTATTTGTCATATGGAGTTAATGACACCTGCCCCAGCCAACTTATTGCATGGTTCCATGGGTAAAGTAAAACCACAGATGTCAAAGTGTCTGCAAAACTCTAACACACTTAGGTAGCATTTCCTCACGTGTAGCAGGAATAATGAATTACATACCTACAGCCAAAGGTGATTCTGAGGATCCAGTGTCCAAGGGCTTAGAAGGGAGCCCGACACGTAAGAAGCATTGGGATGGCAGTGGATGGCAGCTGGAAGACCAAGCAGCCTGGGTGTTACTCCCCAGTCCCTTTCATAACTCCTTTCCCATACAAAAGCAAAGGAGCTGAAAGAGCCTCACAGTCATTTCAATGTTACCAATATTCTGTAGCTTTGGAGTCTTTGCTTTTTCAGAACCCCACATTCCTGCTTTCCAGGCATTTGCAGAGTTCATCTGTGCTTTCTGAGGGAATCTGGCATTAACACAAAATGACCTTGCAGTTGGAATGACCTTGGAGCTGTAGCAACTTGAGTTTAAATTCTAGCTCTGACTCATTACTTGCTGGGTGCAATTGAACCCGGGCAACTGTCAATACCTTGTGCCTCAATTTCTTCATTTGGGGATAGTGCCATACCTTCTCCCTCACTGAGGGGTTAATAGATTGAAATGACACAGACGCCACAGTCAGGAAAGGCTACCTAATTTGCAGGGCCTGGTGCAAAATGAAGAGCAGGGCCCTTGTTCAAATGTTATTAAGGATTTTAAGACAATGACAGCGTGGTGTGAAACCAATTCTTGTCCCTACTGAGCACAGAGTCTTGTGCAACTGCTTGAGTCACAAGCCCTTGAAGCTTGAAGCACAGTTCCCAGCAGTGGCGTACTGCCACCTAATAGGGACACAGTGAACACCGCTTCCTTTTCTTTCTGTCCTCTGCCTTTTCCTCTCTTCTTTCCTTGATAGCTGTAAATCGCTAGGGAGGCTCCCAGCTACAATTTCTCTTGCAAGCTTCTTAGCATAGTTCTTCTGAGGGTTTAACTGCTTCTCTTTAGCACCTTAAATCAGGGAACCCAGTGGTGAGATCTACACACCCTGCCCATGCCTATGATCGCATTTCTCACATTTTTTCACATACAACCTCCTCCCACCAAATAAAGAGCTAACAGCATCGTGCTGTATAAGAAGTGGCTGGGAGGTATGTACGTTGGGGTGGGGAACAAGGTTGAAGAAGATAATCTGAGGCAAAACAAAAGGAAAAAGGCAAGTTAAGGTATAAGAAGATAAGAGCTCGCACTTCACAAAGGATGTGATTTTGCCCCCATGTATCTGAGCACAACTGAGGCAGATCAGTTGTAGAATCACTTCATGTACTTTTTCCTCCACTTTCTTCAGCCACTTCCACTAACTAAACAAGCATTTTCTGTGGGCATGGCCCCCTTGTCTCTGAACTTCATAATTAATAAAATATTTCAGTGTCCATTGTTTTATTCAGGATTCACAGGACCTGAAAATTTGGATATAGCACTTGTTTCTTTCTCGTATAGAGGAAGAGACAGATTAGCTATCCATGGTTATTGTGTTCCTTGAGAATGTTTTCACTCCAGGTAGCAGAGGACTGGACTTCCAGTGTCTGTCCTTGGGTGGGGGGAGTCCTCCTAACAAGAGGTTTGGAGGCAGACCACTGCCTCAGTGTCAAACGGTCCACCAATATCACGGGTCCTGTTTGCCGTTCCTGCGGCTTTTCCTTCCTGGACACAAGGTGGCTGCTTTGGCTCCAGGCATCTTGACCATGATCAAGAGAAGAAGAAATATGGGAAGGAACAGTATCAGACATAATATTTCCTTTTCTCAGGAAAGCTGTACTTCCTCTGGCAGCCACTGCTTATGTCTCAGTAGCCAGAACTATGGAAGTCTCCAGGCTACAAAAAAGGCTGAGAAAATGGGCAGTTAGCTTTTCCAGCCTTCATCCCCGTGGTGAGATGGGGGTGAGGTGAAGCACCTGTTGGACACGCACACCTGTATGTGCTGTCTAGTGACACAGGTAGCTGGTGACAGAGATAAAGTCTGAACCTAGGTCCTCGAATCCTTGGAGTTTCGACATGTTGCTATTCTGCCCTCGTGTTCTTCTTTTAAAGAGTCATTCACTGGCATCCAACTTGGCCACTTTCTGCTGAGACAAGTGGGCAGAAGTCACTCTGAATTATGGAAATTTAAAACAGGAAATAGATTGACTATGACTTGCCTCAAGGTTCCTCTGAGGGAGCTTCCTCCAAGTTATGTAAAACTGAGAGATAAGGTGACTTATAAAAAATTTATTCCTCATGTGAGAAATTCTGTGCATTTGAAATTCCATGGCACTTGTAGTATATTTGGAAACACGTCACAAAAATGGTATGAAGCAAATGATTTTAAGCTCTGGCCTCTCCAGTCTTGAACTGTTTCTCCCCTCACTTTGCTGTTCTTCAAACCATAGCTGATTTATTTTTTAGTAGGAACTATTTACATATGAAGATCACATTTACATGCCTTTGGTAATTTTTTAAGCTTAACTTTTGTAAATCAAGGCCAGAGTCAAAAATGCACATAAATGCCAGCTTGAGAAATTAGGAACAAAAGCTAAGATGAAATTCCTCCATTGTAATCACCACATGCAGTTAACATAGCAGGGAAGCCAAGCTGGATAATTCAGTCTGTAGAGAAATAACAGAATTTGGAAATGTAAATATGTTTCTGTTAGAGACACTTGAAATAATGTTTATACCAGTTTCTTCCCTTTCAGCTGGGGAATGTTGTGTGACGGATTTTTGTTGTATTGTCTTTAAATGCTGCAGGCAATAAATTGGAAGTATGGCAGCTGCTAAATGTTTAGTCAGTAGTTGAAACATTGAATAAATCATGAAATCTGTAGGTGAACTGAATAATAGGTGCCCTGGAGAGAATTGTAATTCAGTGTTGGCAAAGTAGATCCCCTTACATTTTTCTGGGGAATCTTTTGCTTTTACAAGAGTTTTTGCTACTCCTAAATAATTAAGAGTTTTGACAGATTGGAATGTTATTTGAATCCAGTGGTAATTTTGAGAACTAATGTTTATGTGTCAGTCACTAGGTTAGGTGATATATTAGCCTTGGATCTTTAAATGCTCACCCAGCCCTATACAGTTCTTAGCTCTGCTTTTACAGATGAATAATCAAGACCCCAAGGGGTTGGGTAAGTAGTGAGGGGTCACACAGCTCAGGAGGAGTAAAAAAATCTTCTACCACTTACTCATAAGTTCTTCCCAGGCAGTTTGGCAAACCCAGTAGATTGGCTCACCTCACCCTTCTCACAGCCTCCTTCTCTCTCTATCTCATTTGCTTCTAACCAAATCCCCAGCTTCCTGTGTCTTGGCTTGGGGAAGCCATTAGACACAGTTGTGTCCAACAATGTGCAGGCAGAATTCTCTGGGAAAAACTTCCCTCCCCTCAAATAGGTAAAGCCCTTCACCTTTGTCTTTCCTCTTCTTCCTTCATGAAAAGAAGATTCACTTTCTAGACATGAAACGGCCACCTCCTAACCATGGGAAGGAAATACACAATTGCTTGATGATATTCTCAAATGGTGGCCTTAGCCCTAGACTGTTGGCCATCAGATTGCTTGTTACAGAAGAATGATAATAATCTCTTATTATATTCAGGTCATTGGTTGGTATTCTTTGTGTGTGTGGGTGTGTGTGTGTGTGTGTGTGTGTGTGTGTATAATCAAATACATGGCCAAGTCAGCAAACCTGCATTTCTCAAAGTAGTCATCCAATAAGTACTAGTGTATAAGCTATTCCCTAGGTACACTTTTCACTGGGGAAAAGTGAGTATGTGTGTATATGTGTTTGTATCACTCAAGTCAATGTTGCTTTTAAATTATTAACTCCAATAAAATAGTGTACAATAGGTAACTGATCACTTAGTGATTAAAGTAAAAGTCTAAGAGCCAGCAGACCTGCATTCTCATGCTGACCTTGAGCTGGTTCGTCAACTTTAATAAGTCTCTGTTCTTCATGAATGATTGAAGATAATAGTTGTTGCATCTCATAAGAGATTTGGGGAGCATTTGACACAGGATCAGGAACATAATAAGTACTTGGTTGGTGGTATTATTGTTGCTAATAGTAATAGAATTATTTAAGAGTTATAGATTAAAGAAACTTTTATGAAATGTATAACAACTGAGGTTAGAGTGTTCTAATTTTCTGTAATGGTCTCTTATTAACTTAATCTAACATCAGTGTCTTTATAGAATTAAATTAGTTTTTTTCTTAAAGGCCAATGATTTCACATTCTGAATAACCTTCTTTTGGGGCTTATCCATGGTGGAAATGTGTATTTGCCTCTACTCTCTGTGTCCATTGTCAAAGCCCTTAGCTATCTTTTCTAATGATTGTAGCCAACTACCTCTTGACATGCTTATAGACTCAGAGACTAATACTCGATTTGGTTTCTTTTGACTTTAGTTCTGTGTTTGTTGAGGGCAAAATTTTGCCAACTCACACAACTTCTTGCCTCCTAGCCCATAAAAACATTTTCTAAATATCTGGGTCAGTAAGAATTTTCCACATTCAGAAGAGAGTAACAACAAAAACAACAACAAAAATTGGAACCAGCACAGGATACTAAAGTATACTACATAATACTACAAATATATTGCAATATAATGGAGAAAAAACAAAAGGCCTGGAAAACAAATGGTAAATGCACAACACTCATTAGAGGCAATTTCACAGACAAATGAGAAAATAATGTTGTCATAAACTCAGACAATGTAAGGAAATCACCAAAGAGCTCAAAACAGAGATAAAGAAATCAGGGGTAATATGATGAAGTGGGAGGGAAGAAACCTACACTCATACAGCTACCAAAGAACCTGAAAGAGGAAATTCAACACAGATACAAAGATGATTTTGAAGCACCACAAAGTAAAATAGATACTAGATATAGGTGAAGATAGAATAGGGGATGTGAAGAACAGGATTAGCTAAACAAATGAAATAAAATGAAAATAACAATATAAAAGTATTAGAAAGAAAACAGTATGTTTGGTGACACAGATAATAGTAAAATGTTCCTGAAAAAGAGAACTAAACAAATAAAATGCAAACAAAGATATAATTTCATATAACTTTCAAGCAATAAGATTTAAATTTGTAAATTAAGAGAGTCTACCATGTTCCAGAAGAAATTTCTAAGGCACCATCAACCTTCAGTATATTAGAGAAATATTAGTAGACTTTAGAGGTAAGATTTATTTGTTCAATCCATCAGGAATACCAAATAACCTGTACAAGACAAAAATTTAAAAAAATAATTAGTCTAACCTAATCCTTCTTTACAGCAACATTCCAAAACAAAAGAGAATAATACCCATGAAACGCTCCATGAAAGAAAACAAAAGCGTGCGGCCTAGGAACTTCATGCACAGCCAAACTGTTATTTAAGTAGGAAGGCAAAAAATAAAATTTTTCTAATATTTAAGGATGCAGAAAAGATAATTCCCATGAGTTATTCTTTTTAAAAACTATTAAATGAAAGACATTAACCAACAGCTATCTTAAGAGATGAATGAAAAAAACCCTGGCAAAAGACTTTCAGTGTGTTATAAGCTTGGAACATACATAAATATTGTAGCTAATAGAATAATAAGGATAGAAAAGGCAGAAGGTGATATGTTGATTTAGTCTTAATTTATAGCTAAAGATCAAAGGCTCTCATTTAAAAACAATAAATCAAGTAATTGATGCGTAAGTATATTTAAATCCAGTGTACAAAGGTAAAACGTATAAGAAATAGCATTTTTTATATGTATATATATACTGCAATTTGAAACCAAATTCAGGTGATAGACTGAAGGAAGAACTGTATAGTAGAACAAATTTATTGTTTGTAATGCAAAGTTATATCTAAATGATTCAAGAAATAGAGAATTTAAATATTTAAACAAGGTTTAGTTTTAAAGGTGTTCACTGGAAGAATTAGCCAGAATACAAACCTGCCCAAATCATGTAAGAAACACCCACAAAAACAAAACAAAATGTAGACCAAAGAATACAAGATTTTTAAAAAAGCAATAGAAACAGAAAACATCAAAGACAATATTATGCAGTAAGAGCAAACATGTCTGTCATGTCAACAAATATAAGTGAGCTAAACTCACATATTAAAATAAAAAGATTCTCAAATTCAGTAATAAAGTAAAACTAGCCATATGCCATAGACCAGAGATATACCTAAAGCAAAGTGACTCAAGAACTTGAAAATAGAAGGGTGAATGAAGGAATATCAATTGCCAACAAAAAGGAAAGCAGAGGTCAATGATCTTAGAATCTTAGAATAAAGCAAGGTTGAAATTAGAGCAAAAACCTCTAAGCAAAAAAAAAAAAAAAAAAAACAAAACAAAAAACAACTATGTGATGAATGTGTAGTTCACAAGGTAGATCTAACAGTCATAATTACTTCTCCACTAACTAATGTAGCATGAAAAGGTATTAAGCAAAAACTACAGAAAATACAAGGAAAAATAAAAGCACTTTAGTGATAGGAGGCTTAACAGATGTAATGGACCAAGAAAAGCAATGATATAAATGGCCAAATACATAATTAGCAAAGTTTACCTGTATCAAACTCTAACCCCCAAAACAAGAATCTCCTCCTTTTTGATGTCCATGAAATATTTTCAAAAACTGTTCTTTACACTACACAGAAAACCGAAATAAACTTCCTAAATCAGAAAAGGTACAGATATGCGCCATTAATGATAATGATTGTAACCACATTACATATCCTGGGAGACCAGCTACAACACTTAAAGAAAAATTCTTATGAACAAAAAAATAAAGACATTAAACTCATAAAGTTAAAAATAAGAAAAATAAAATTAATCTTAGGAAAACATAAGATTTAATGATAATAAAAGCAGAAAATTATTAGAAAAGATGTATAAGTCTTTAAGCTAGTTCTTTATGAAAAAAGAAATAAATTATTAGTGAACTAATCAAGATGGATGCAAATAAATTATTTTCTTGAGAAAATAGAAATTATTAAGCATAACCTTTGTTGGAGAGGGAAAAAAGTATCTAAGAAAATTAATTAACGTAGAAGAAATACAGAATGTGGAGAAAAAAGCCAACCACACTAAAGAAGACATCAGACCCAGAATGTTTCATGGATTACTTCTACCAAACCTCTAAGGAAGCTAGCATACATCAATCTTTTTTTTTTTTTTTTAAGAGACAGAGTCTCACTTTGTGAGCCTCAGTTGAGTGCTGTCACATCACAGCTCACAGCAACCTCCAGCTCTTGGGCTTAGGCAATTCTCTTGCCTCAGCCTCTCGAGTAGCTGAGACAACAGGCGCCCGCCACAACACCGGCTATTTTTTGTTGCAGTTTGGCCAGGGCAGGGTTTGAACCCACCACCCTCGGTATGTGGGGCCGGCACCCTACCCACTGAGTCACAGGTGCTGCCCCATCAATCGTATTTTGATTAGGAGAGCACAAGAAAGCAAACTAAAGACCAATTATATTTGTGAATATCAATGCAAAAGAATCCTAATTAAAGTATTAGCAAACAAGTCCAAGAGCTCAAACATACAAGAATTTATTATGACCAACTGGGATTTATTCTTAAAAGTATAAGAATATTCCAAAATCCAGAACAGTATTAATTCATAAAATGTTGTCGAAATTAAGAATTACTTTATCGTCTCTATAGATAACTGAACAGGCATTTGATAAAATTCTTCAATCTTGATGAAAACTCAAAATGACACCTTAGTACACAGGCAGAGGCATGCACACATGCACACGCTCGCACGTGCTTAGTAACGTAAGTCCCTAAAGCTACTAATATACCTGCTGGAGAAAGTAGATACAGTGCCATTAAGGTCAGGTGCAAGAAAAGACACATTAACCAACAGCGTTAGTTAACATAACTCCAGAGATCCTAGTTCAGCCTAAGAAGACAAATGAAAGAACTACGCACAGCATTTGGAATCAGGACTTAAAATTATCATTTTATGCAGATGATATGATTATATACTGTAAAACACAAAGAATCAAAAATTTAAGTTTTGTGTGAGTAGTACTATTAAACTTATCTTGAGTGTCTTGCTTGTACTATATCAAATCATACCTTTCTTTAATTCTTAATAAACTGTTCACTTGTTAAAAATAAAAAAAAAAAAGAAAAAGTAGCATAAGCAATAAAGAAATTCATTTAGGTTATTGAGTACAAAAATACTATTCCTAATAACCTTTCCACAAACAGAAACTGGTTAGAAAATATAACTTAAAGTTATAATCCAGTTAGAAAACGAAGAGATCTCATTTATAAAAGAAAGAAATTTAACCAAAAAAATTCCATAATTACAAATAAAACTTTTAAATGCTAGTGAGGAACATGAAATATGTCTTAAACAAATGGAAAGTTTTCAGATTTCAAACTTTGATAAGCACCAAAAAGTTTATTCACACGTTATTGGTAGCACTGTAAGGAAATAAGTTATCCTCATACTTTTTCTGCAGGGGTCGGAGGGTCGGGGGGGACTGTAAACTGATAGGTACAATGTGTATTAGGAACAAATTGCCAATATTTGTCAAAATGTGAGTTGCATGTATGTTCTGACTCAGAAATGCCACTTCTAGAAATTTATCCTGCTTTGCACTTGTGTGAATGATGTATATATAAGAATATTCTTTGTCACATTGTGAGAGGAAAAGATTATAATCCATTAGATGATTATCAGTATTGTCTCATTATCATAAAGAGCTGGTCTTGGCCAGTTGCATTGGTTCATGCCAATAATCCCAGCACTTTGGGAGGCCCAGGCAGGAGGTTTACTTAAGGCCAGGAGTCCAACACCAGCCTGGGCAACAAGCAAGACCCTGCTTGCACAAAATAACAACAATAATAATCATAATATATTATTAAAAATCCAGTATTATAAAAAAGAACCCTATGTCCATTAAGGATATAATCTCTAAAAGAACAAAATGCTAAGAGTACGGTAGGGTATGCTACCATTATTGTAAAATAGTGGCAATAATAATAATGTATAAAGTATATGCTTGTATATGAATAAAATGTTACTGAATGTAAACCTGATACCTAACTGCAGTAGCTGCCTCTTGGGAACGGGCTTGAGCAGCCACTGTCAATGGTGAGAGATACTTGTAAGTGTCTTCCCTTTTCTATCTCAAATGTTGTACTCTGTGTCTGTATTACCTATTCAAACAGTTAATCAAGTTCGAGTTAATTTAGATCCCAATTCAAATCCCACCTCTTCTGTCTCCAGGTTTGTTTGGTTTGTTTTTTTTTCTTTGTTTTGCAGGGGTTTTTTGGGTTTTTTTTTTTTTTGGCTGGGGCTGGGTTTGAACCCGACACCTCTGGCATTGGGGCCAGCGCCCTACTCCTTTGAGCCACAGGCACCACCCTGTCTCCAGCTTTGTAACCAAGGGTGAACTGCATACCAGCTTCCTTCTCTGTGGAGCAGAGACCCTTCTGATCTCCCTCCCAGGGTGTGATCAGAGCCATGTGAGAGAATCCAGAAAGGTGCCTGCTTACGTGTAATTGCTTGGCACATGGCCTCCGCCTCTTTACCCCGGTATTAAAGCAAGCTGCACCTAACTATCACAACTTAATAAGGTGCATAATTGTGCTTTGCTGTGTTTTCAATTTTCCTTGTAATACTTGAGTGATTTAAACATCTGGCCTCCCTAGGCATAATTAAGGAAAAGTGAGAGTGGTGTACAGCCAGGCACACTTCTTTCCCTGTTGTAAAAGTAGCACTCCTCATTCAGAGCCAAGACTAGGTATTAACCAGTCCTTGGTACAGCTAAAGTAAGATTAAAGCTGCCAAAGCACGATTATGTACTGGCCATGGACTTAAGATACCTGAGTTCTGTCATTCTTGACTGTCACTTAGCATTATCATTGGAGATGCTTTATTACTTCCGTGCGTTTCCATAGCATCACTTGTAAAACGGGAATAACTACCTCGCAGAGGTGCTGCATTAGTTAGGGTTGTCCGGAGAAATAGAATGGATAGGATATACATGGTATATGCGCCGATAGGATATATCCTATGAGAGGATTTATTATGGGAATTAGCTCATGTGATTATAGAGGCCAGGTAATGCCACATTACGCCATCTCTAAGCTCCTTCTAAGTAGGTCTGCAGTCAACGTGGGTGAGGGGCTGAGCATCTGGAATTTGGGGAGACCTTGCTGCACAGTGGACTGAATGGAGAGGAAACTCTTGAGAGGCTATGTCGATTCCCTTAAGGCAGCTGTGCCCTGAACACTCATCAACTGGGGAAAATGCATATCCACCCCTCCCTCGTGCCAGGAAGGTCAGTGGCAGTTATAAAAATCAAAGGTTTGACCATGTGTCTATGCGTGTTTGATTTTTCTGCAAGGGGCATTAACTTTTCATGTATCTCAGCTGAGTGGGATTTTAAACTCTGTGTTAGTGACAGGATATTTCATTTCAGATCCACAGGGCCCATGTCTAAACTTAATACTGCATGCTTGTCAGAACAAATTCCAAACCTTCTCACAGCAGGCCCCGCATGAGACCTAGAGACTCCTGGCCAGACAAGGGTGATCAGAGTTTTCCATCCCAGCTTTTAATAAAACACCTGTGAGGATTTTTTTCTGCAATAACATTTTGAAAGTTTTTGGTTGGCCTCGTCTTCCTAAACAAGATGTGCATTTCTGTCACTCTGTGCTCTTTCCAAAGCCCAGTGGTCTACGGGGTGCCTCGCAGGGGGTGGGTAGGAGGCCTCCCCCGCACCAATTAATCAATTCGCCTTTGACAATGTAGACAGGGCTACCTGCCCAGCAGTGAAGGCTGTCAGCTGAGCCATCTGCAGGAGACTGTCCCAGGGTTCTGCTCGTCACAGAGAGAAAGTCACCTGGCCAAAAGCAGAGGTCGGGAAGACTCAAGAAGGTGGGAGGAGGTCCACCTGTTCTTTCCCCACAGCCCCAGCACAAGCCAGCTGTTGTAAATTGTTAGCAGGCTCCAAACCACCCCTCTGTTAAAGAAATTGGGCTATTTGCTCCTGGAGTTTGGACACTCTTTAGGGACTATAGCAGCTTCTTAGAGAAGGCCTTAGGATGTCATTTATAACCTGGGACGGGTTATAACACAGGCCACCAGACCTGTGGGTTGGGGGTAGGGGTTGAAGGGTTTGTTTACGGCCTCAGCTTCGGGCGTATGGGAGCACCCAGCTAAGAGTTTTTATTATAGCAGGTTGAATATGGTGAAATATGTGCTGGAGAGAGTCATCTTGGGAGCACAGCTCCTAAAGGCACCCTGTGTCTCCACTTGGTGTCAGGGCTTCAAGGTCCCTTTGAGACCATGGTTCCAGAGTCGAGGGGACTGTCCTTTGTCATTGTCATCCTCTCTGTCTGCTTTCACTCCCTCTCACCCTACTTTTCTCTCCCTGATCCTGAGCACTTTCTTTGGTGCCTCCCCCTAGCCTCAGGCACCTTCCTTTAGGGCATCCCCAGAGTGGAGGAGAGGAAGGGACGGGGAGTCCGATTCATTACTGTGACGGACTCCTGACTTTGTTGTTCTCCATGGGCTATCCGGCTGAATGCAACTTTTACAGTTTGTGTTTGCAAAACTTTGTCCTTAGAGAAAAAAGCCATTTACAAATGTGAAATTATTCCAATTATTTAATCTCTGTTGCATTCCTCAGCACTGCAAAGAGTTAAATGATGCATAAAATCGCCTGTCAGCCAACATTAGCCAGAGCTGTGTTTACACACCCAGAGGCGGCCTGTGAATTATTTAACTGAAGGGACTCTCAGCTACGCATCTGGGTAGACTCAGTTCAGCCCGAGTTCCTCTGGAGGTGCGTTTGTGGCCCTGGAATTTCCACTTGGCTGAGGAAACCGTCTGACAGACACTGTGGGCTGTTGCCAGAACCAGGTCTCCTTGAGAACATCTTGAACTAAGCTCCTACGGGCTCCAGATGGCTCACAGACTACAGAGGAGTTTCGCAGAGTCCTGAAGGCTTTGCCAAAAAAGAGAGGGTTGGCGATGTTTCAATCCAGGAGGTAGGTTTGTCCTCACGCTGTGAACTCAAGCGTTGTTGTTGGAGTTTTAGGGAGTCCATTTAAAGCACCCAGGTTCCCACCTGAATTTGGAACTGAGAGAGAGAAAAGGAGAGGAGCGAGGCAGATGGAGATCAAACTGTCACCTTTGTTACCGACTGACCCACCAGAGAACCTGGGGGACAGCGACCCTGGATGTCTGATTTGGAGCACCTGGAGGACAGGTGCACTTCCTGTACCAGTGCAAGAAACCACAGGCCTCACCCGTTGGGCAGCGTCTTGGGTCCCTTGACCCTGGGGCAGGGAGCAGAAGTGAGCCATACTTTCTGGATGAACCCAGCTCCTTCAGGAAGAACGCAGTTCCTTGGCTTCTCCTTGGCCCATTTCACCTTTCAAGTGAGTTTCTTCCCCTCTCCTGCCAAGGAGAAAGTGGAGGCTGTGGCAACAGGCAGGAGGACCTGGGAAAAGCCTGCCTCAGGGAAAATGGTTCCACCTGTGTCCTCAGAGGATGTGACAACTGTACATTTGGAGGAGGAAGTCACAGCAATTGCAAGAGCCGGAGAAGATTTTAGAAGACATTTAAAAAACCCATGTGTTGCAGAAGGAAACTGAGGCACAGAGGCACTGGGTACCGGCTGTGTTGTAGCACCTCAGTTTACCGCCCCCATGGTATGAAGAGGGCCTGAGTGAGGCCCAGGGGCGGCTCTTCACACCTGTGATCTCACATGATGGCCACAGCCTCTCGGTGCATGGGGCCCCACCCCACTGTGGGTTTCAGGCTAGTTCCCACTTCCTCAATAACCCGCCCCCCTACCCCCCACTGGGAATGGGGTCTACTTAGAGCAGTGGTTTTCAACCTGTGGGTCTCGACCCACAGGAACTGTCTCAAAGGGCTGTGCATTAGGAAGGTTGAGAACCACCTCCTTAGAGGATGCTCAGTAATCAGACTGCATCTGTGGCAAATGGTAATGGAGGGCGAAAATGTCAATATCATAAAATCAAGTCAAAGGGATTGGTTGATACTTTGTCCCTGAGCCTTTTAGACTCTGAACAGATGGTTGGGAAGGTGGTCAGCTTGCCAGAGTCATAGGGTAGGACAGCCAGCTTGGGGAGAGACTAGGGAAGGCGGGACCTGGATGTCATGGGAAGGGCGCTATTGCCTCCCTGACCAATGGGGATCGTCATCACATCTGCGTCTCAGAACTCTGGTCTCCTTTCTGTCCTCTGGACACAGCCCCTACTGCTGTATTGCTCTGAGCTGCTGCCTGTGACAACAGGTCTGTGCACTGTCTTTTCTTCAGCAGGTGTTTGGGACTCAAGCTCAGAAGTGCTTTTTTTTTTGAGACAGAGTCTCATTATGTCACCCTCAGTAGACTGCTATTGTGTTACAGCTCACAGC
This sequence comes from Perodicticus potto, assembly GCA_963574655.1. Lineage (NCBI taxonomy): Eukaryota > Metazoa > Chordata > Mammalia > Primates > Lorisidae > Perodicticus > Perodicticus potto. Next base: position 7,090 of record CAUYRH010066849.1, on the reverse strand, counting down.
AACCTCAAACTCTTGGGCTTAAGCGATTCTCTTGCCTCAGCCTCCCAAGTAGCTGGGACTGCAGGTGTCTGCCACAACACTCAGCTATTTTTTTGTTGTGGTTGTCATTGTTGTTTAGCTGGCACAGGCTGGGTTTGAACCTGCCAGCCTCAGTGTATGTGGCTGGCACTGTAACCACTGTGCTACAGTGCTGAGCCTTTGTTTGTTTGTTTGTTTGACACAGAATCTCACTATGTCCTCCTTGGTAGAGTGCAGTGGTGTCATAGCTCACAGCAACCTCAAACTTTTGGACTTAAGCAATTCTCTTGCCTCAGCCTCCCAAGTAGCTGGGACTAAAGGCACCCGCCACAACACCTGGCTATTTTTTATTGTAGTTGTCGTTATTGTTGTTTAGCAGGCCTGGGCCAGGTTCAAACTTGCCAACTCTAGTGTATGTGACAGCACCCTAACCACTGCGCTACAGGCACCCATCCACAGAAGTGCTTTGGTCTGCACCACCCTGGAGCACTCACACCGTGTGCTAGAGAAGGCACCCCACCATGCCCATGACCTTGGGGAGGCCAGCGCCTTTGTCCTCACATTCCCCAAGGCCCCTTGTTCCCTCCCTGCCAGGGAGCTATGACAATCTAAACACCCATTGGCTGCATTTTATTTCCAGCACACTCACATACACCCCAGATTTCCATTCCTATTAAATCTCAGCCTCCTAAAATGACCTACCTGTTGGCAAAGGCTTTTTATCTGTCAGAGGCTGTTATCAAGTCCAAGCTGTGTCTTTCTCTTCACTGCACACACAGGATCACAAGCTCAGGCTGTGCAAGACTGAGTCCATCTCACCCACAATCTCTCCTGAAGCCTCTACCTCCCAACTCCCTGGAGTCTCAAGGGCCTGTGGAGAATGTGTGAAGCTAGTATGTAATTGCTGTGCAAAAGAGGCCTCCTGGGGACCAGAAAGGCATTTCGAGGGTGCCCCCCTATTTTTAATGGTGCTGTCCTTCCCTATGAGGCACAGAGCTGCAAAGCCTGGTCCCCAATCCCCAGAGACTCAGACTGAACCCCACTTCCCTGTAGGGCAAGCAGGCTTGGGAGCTGGGCCAGACACAGCCCCTCCTAGCTCTTGAAAGAGTTTTCATGTATGTCTCATTCGAACTCTCAAAACCCTGGGGAAGCTGGCAGGGCAGGCAGCTGCAAGGCTAAGGCAGGGTAGCAGGTCACATGGCAGGACAAAGCTCTTCTCACTCTTCCCTCCCCTCCCTTTCCTCCCCCTCACTCCTCTACCCTCTTCCCAAACCATCCTTCACCTTGATGTGGGGGGAGGGGTTGCTGGGCTGGTTTGACCTAGAAACACCCAGAAACCCAAACTGCAACCCCGGAAGCACTAAAGTTTCAGGAAAGTGAAGGCTGTCTATCTGAAACATTTTCTGCAAAGCTGTGTTCCACAATGGGCTCATCCTCATTCATTCATGAGGAGACTAAGACCTTAAGGGGAATGGATGTCCCTTGTTGACCTAGCAAGGGTTAGAACTATGTTCAGGGAGGCTGCTCAGAGGGCTTTTCCAGATGAGACCCCTCACCACCCCCATTCAGCTTCTGCCCTGCCTCCTAGACCTTCTCTCCCAGCAGGGTCTGGTCATTGCATGCACAGCCTCCCCCCTGCAACTCCTCCCTGGGCCTGCCCTCCCTAGAATTCAAGCCTCAGACTCTACCTCTCTGCCCTCTTCCCCTAGCCCTGTTCCTTTGGGGTCCTCCAGTTGTCTGGGTTCCCTGGTGAGAGTCTGGCCCATCTAATGGACTAATTCATCCTAGGGAGGACTAGACCAATAGGTTTCCAAGTTTCCCTTCCAAGCCTACTTAATTGCATTTTAAAGTAGAAAAGTATCTCCTACGGTTCAAGGCCTTGGCTTAACAAGTGCTTCTAGGGCTTGGCAGTGGCAGATCTAGAATCTGTATAGAGCAAGGGCCATAGGGCCACCATCCTAACTTAAAGCTACACAAAAAGCACCCTGTTTTTAACTTGGCTCATGGTTTTGTTTACATTGATACAGATTTAGAAAGAGGAGCTAATCACTGTCCTGCCAGCCTCTACCACTGACATGTTGTGATTTCACAGGATCTAGGTCACTTGCTTTTATATATAATACTATGGTTTATTTGTAATAGGCCAACAGCCCCCCAAAAGATCCAAGTCCGTCTCAGACTGTCTTGGCCTTGGTCCCCAGCATGCCCCCCACCTTGGGTTAATTCCGAGAACAGGTTTCAGAACAAGGAAGTTCTCCGAATTCCCTTAACCCCCTAGCCATGGTTAAACAATGGTGAAAGCTTACTCAAGCAGAGTTACCCAAGCTACTGAGTCTCCCAAGCTGTCCCCATGCGAACCGCCACTCTGTAGCCCCCTGACTGTAATCCTGCCCCAAGCTAACCATCACATTCTGCTTCTATACTTGCTTGCTTTGCCACACAGCACAAAAAAGAATATAAAAGGCAGCCTGCTCCTTTCTTTGGGGCTGCCCACTTCTTGGAGTGGCAGTCCCCTGCACAGGTGTAATAAATCACCATCTGATTTATACCTGAAGTGGGGTCCGAGTTTTTCTTATGGATCAAAATGGGTACAACATATTGATGTTCTAAGCCTAGAAGGGAACTTGTATTATGAAGTATGGCCTCATTAGCACAGGAGAAGGAGCTATTACCTCCTTCACTCAGGTCACTGTTTCTGTTAAGTTCTAAAGTCAAATTAAACAAATTAATCTTTTTTTTTTTGCTATCACATTATAAGTTTTCAGTTGACTCAAATATAAAGTAGCTTATATTTGGTCTTCTAAAATATTTACCTTTCAAACTATGTCCTATGTGTATGAGTTTACCTTTTTTTCTTTACTACATATAGTCTCAGAGCAAACAAAAGACAAACTCCAATCATGGTACTCCTCATTCCTGATTCTAGAAAACAGTATCTTCCCTGACCCTCTCAGTTTTCAGTCTGGTCTGAGAATCTGGTATTCATGTTCATCCTCATGCCCTGATGTTAGACAGAGTACCAACTTTCTAAAGCCAGAGCTTGTGGGGCTTACTAGGTGCTGGGAAATATGCAAGAAGTCAAATTAGTTGATTTGGCACGTAGGGCACTGTCTCATTTGAAAAAATTAGGCATCATCTCCTGAGAGAGAATGTGTACGTGCTCATGCATGCAGGGTGAAGCAATAGGAGAGGGAAAGCAAGAGAGGATGGAGGAGGAGGAGAAGAGGAAATAGTTTTCATTACATGTTAAATAGAAAGAGCTGGAAAAAATTTCTCGGTTCTTATAAAGTCATTTCAGGAGTGTGTTTGTTTGCTAGGGCTGCCATAACATAGCACAAACTGGGTGGCCTAAACAGCAGAGAAATTTACTGTCTGACAGTTCTGGGGGCTGGAAGTCCAAGATCAAGGTGTTGGGAGGGCTGGTTCCTCCTGAGGACTTCCAGGGAGGGATCTGTCCCAGGCCTGTCTCCTGGGCTAGTAGATGGCATCTTCTCCCTGTGTTTCTTCACATCAACCTCCCTTTATGCACGTCTGTCTCTGTACCCAAATTTTCCCTTTTTATGAGGACACTAGTCATTTTGGATTAGGGCCCACACTGATGACTTCCTTTTAACATAATTACTTCCGCCAAGGCTGTGTTTCCTAATAAGATCATAGTCTGAGATACTGGGAGCTAGGACCTTAATGGATGGATTTTTTGGAGGGCACATGTAAGTCCACACCAAGGGGTCCCACAAAGAGTTGTAATGAGACTATCACCGCTCCAGCAAGGAGTCCCATGAAGTAGGCAGAACCACTATGGAAGTGACGTGTGCAGCTGTGGCGCTTCTGATGTGACTCAGCTCTCAAATGAGTCCCTACCCTTGCCATCCATTTACCTATCTAATCCCCCCCACCCCCCCGTAAAAGCCTTTCTTCTTAGGTCAAGGGGAGAATCCCAGTCCCTTCCGAATTGTCAAGGACAATGGTGTGAATCCAGTGATTTAATGAATTCACATCCTTCCTCTCCACTGCCTGGTTCCAAGCAACTCCTTAAAACCACAATTAAAGAAAGGAGAAGAGAAAGACCCTAAGGTTTAGAGGAAAGTACTACGTTCTCCACTTACAACCTTCCTCTCTCTCATTCCTCCTGTTGACTGTATAGGGTAGACAGCAACATCCCCATACAAACCTGAAGAGGGAGGCCACGGGGCTGCCCAGTGACTGGCAGGCAGCAGGGGCTCAGGTCCTCTCCCCAGGGGCTCTGGGTTCCCAGGCATCTCCTAGACTGTGCCTGCCTATGCTGTAGGCCCCACCTCACACTTGCCTGCCCTCTTGTTGTGGAAGAGCTGCAGAAAGACAAGCTATGGAGCCACTTCATCTGTGTGACTAACAGAAGTAATCTGATAAATGACCCTGCTGCTGTCCCAAGGGGCACACAGGATATATTTTCAGATACTGGGGTATATCCCACTGATTTTCAGTGTGTGGCCTACAGACTATCAGATGCTTCCTAGGGCTGCTAGGGCTTCTTCTTAGATTAAGATCAGAATTAAATCAGATAGATACATATGTTATTAAATGTCATTTTCTTGGGGATGGAAAAATAAGTTTCTCTTTTAGTCTGTGATTTCAGAAGCAGGAGGCAAAGGATTTAGGAATTTTTTTTAAAAAACACCTTTTCCTGGGATTTCCTTGCATAGCTTATCCTTTTCTCCAGGAGAATAGGGTCTTCCCTTGCCACGGTGCTCCCTGTAGTCTGGAGCTTATCCTGCCATGTTATAGAACGTGGGATGTACGGTGATTAAAACAAATGCTGCTCTGGGAAGCCCAGGGCTAACATAGAGTTGGGTAATGAAATATTAATTTTCTATGTAGTTAGGGCCTTGTTAAGTTGGAAGTGACTTTGGTGACACTTCTTTGGAAAATGTGTCTCTCCAGCCCCATCTGTCTGCCATCCTATGGGGCTTTGGCAGAAGCTGCACCAAGGAAGGTCCCATCACATGCTTCTGAAAGGAAAAGCAGAGGCTTCTGTGGTTACTCATTTGCTTCAGATAGAAGAAGAAATTACAATTGATTTTGAAGGAAAGGCACATGAACACTTATTGAGGAGTGAATAACTGAGTACCAGGCATTGTACTAAGAGCTTTTGCCCATACACTCATTTAAATATTAGAAATATAAAAGTAAATAAATTTTAGAAATAAACCATTAGCTGTTAAAATGAATAAAAATCCGTTCATGGAGATTAGAGTTATTTGGGAGAAATATTGTAAAGCATATAGATGAAAATAAAAATTATCTATGATCAGAATGTTTGTTCCCTCCTCCCCCAAAGTGATGATATCAAGAAGTGGGGCCTTTGGCAGGTGATGAGATCATGGGGGTTCTGCCCTGATGATGGGACAAAGTCCCTTATAAAAGGACTTGAAGGAGTCGTTGACCTTCCGGTTTGTGAGGACGCATAGAAGGTGCCAGTTATGAAGCAGAGCAGCCCCTCCCCAGACACCAAGTCGGCCAGCCACTTAATCTGAGCCTCCTGGCCTCCAGAACTGTGAGCAGTCAATTTCTATTATTTGTAAATTATCTAGACTAAGGCTATATGTTACGGCAACCTGAAAGGATGAAGATGCCCCATTCCATAGTCCATTCTGTTGAATCCTTTGGTGGCTGCATTGATGAGAGACCAGTCAATTCAGAAAGACCCAAGAGGCCTCTTCCTTCTGTGTCAGTAGTGGGGCCTGGGGCTGCAGAGGACGTTGTATGGGAACACAGGAAGGGAAGGACCCAAACTCTTCAGATGAAAGGGCAGCCTCTGGGCAATGAGTCACAGAGCAGTAAGGCCAATCTGGGGTCAACTTGGCAGTGTGTTCCTGGAAGCAGCAGAACGTGGGCGGGTGTCAGCAGGAGAGGAATGAGACCTGAAAACCCCATCCATATTGCTGTGCCTCCTGTAGCACAGGCAGGGGCGGGAGTCCAGCAGGACCTCAGGTCACCGGAGCAGTGGCTCAGGCAGGAATTTCTTTTATTTTTTTTTCTTTTTTCTTTTTTTTTTTATTATTAAATCGTAGCTGTGTACATTAGTGCAATCAAGGGGTACAATGTGCTGGTTTCACATACAATCTGAAACATTTTCATCAAACTGTTTCACATAGCCTTCATGGCATTTTCTTAGTTATTGTATGAAGACATTTGTATTCTGCATTTAGTAAGTTTCGCCTGTACCCTTGTAAGATGCACCATAGGTGTGGCCCCACCAATTACCCTACCACTTTCCCTCCCTTCCCATATTCTTGAGTTATAGATAGGTTATAGCCTTCATATGAAACCTTTAAATTAGCTTCATAGTAGGGCTGAGTACATTGGATAATTTTTCTTCCATTCTTGAGATACTTTGCTAAGAAGAATATGTTCCAGCTCCATCTAACATGAAAAGAGGTAAAGTCTCCATCTTTCTAACATGAAAGAGGTAAAGTCTCCATCTTTCTTTAAGGCTACATAGTATTCCATGGTATACATGTACTGCAATTTATTAATCCATTCGTGGGTCGATGGGCACTTGGGCTTCATCCCTGACTTAGCAATTATGAATTGGGCTACAATAAACATTCTGGTAAAGATGTCTTTGTAGTAATGTGATTTTTGGTCTTCTGGGTATATACCTAGTAAAGCAATTATAGGATTAAATGGCAGGTCTATTTTTAGATCTCTAAGTACTCTGCAAACATCCTTCCAAAAGGAACGTATTAGTGTGCATTCCCACCAGCAGTGTAGAAGTGTTCCCTTTTCTCCACATCCACACCAACATCTCTGGTTTTGGGATTTTGTCATGTGGGTTAATCTTAATGGAGTTAGGTGATATCTCAAAGTAGTTTTGATTTGCATTTCTCTGATGATTAAGGATGGTGAGCATTTTTTCATGTGTCTGTAGGCCGTGCGCCTGTTTTCTTTGGAGAAGTTTCTCTTCAAGTCTTTTGCCCACCCTGAGAAGGGATCTCTTGTTCTTTTCTTGCTAATACATTTGAGTTCTCTATATATTCTGGTTATTAAACCTTTGTCTGAGGCATAACCTGCGAATATTTTCTCCCATTCT